>JAOPHQ010002898.1:0-75000 GCA_030340625.1 Merluccius polli
ATGAGCCTGATGAGCTCATTCAGTTCGAGAGTTGACATGAGTGCATGTGAATATTCAACACGTACTACATCTACATTACATACAAATCACTCACCATTAAATCTCTTCACCTCCCAATTGCCGTTGTGGTCTTCCGGGAGTTTAAAGTGGAAGGGCTCGGCATAGGGACTCTGGTCGCCGTCGAAGGCGTTCACTATCACAGAGCCGAGCTGGCCTTCCTTCTCGCACACAATCATGTCTGTGGTGGGGAGCTCTGGCATGTGGTCGTTCTCGTCCTCCACTACCAGGATAACTGTTCCCGTGGAGCTTTTCAAGGCTGGGGGGGGGGGGTCGATGTAAATGGTCACATAAAACACGACTCACAAAGTAGACATATAACTCGTATCTAGCTCATAATACTGACGTATTACCCCTCAAAACAAAGGAACAATCATTTCAACCATATTTTAACATGAATTGATCGGATGTTATAGATCTAGGTAGGGGTGACCCCGAATATTCGACTATTCGACGATTCGATCGAAGGAGCCTGATTCGACTGCCAATCTCATAGTCGAATCGTCGGCAAAACACAGGATCATTCCATTTGGGCTATAGGCGGTGCTGAATGTCTGATTTTACATATAGTTTCTTTCTCCCAATAAATCATGACATATAGCCTATTTTTGTATAAATATCAAGTGCAAAACACTGCCGCCGCGGCGCCGCAGCACGTCTATGACACAAGTGCCGCCCCTAACACTCATAGGAAGCATCGCGCTGCGGCGCGTCAACAGGAATATAGTTGTCTCCGGAGCAGAAGAAAAACAAAAGAAAAGAAAAAAGCGCTTTTTTGGCGGCACTTGACGCGCGGCGACGCTGTGAAATAGGACAGTGGCGTGAAATGTAGCGGGGCGGCGCGACGCTGCCGCCGCCGGGGTGGGGGTGTACATAGAAAATAATAGGGCCGGCTGTTTTGACGCGCGCTGTTTGGCGGCAGTGTCCAAAACACACCGCCAATGTCGCAAATGAGAATATGGATCAACATGGACGTCGTTAGGCCTGGGCATTCGAGGCTATAGCCCCGGATCTCTGTGCCGTGAAAAAAAAAATTAACTCCCACCCCCCCCCCCTCACGTCGGCCGCCGGTCCAGGGTGTGTGACGATCGCGCATCCCCCCCCAGATCATTTCAATTGCTAGTGACATCCATGTAGATCAATGAGCAAAAAAAAAGAAAACAACATGATTCGACGATCAGTCATAGGCAAGACTAGCCTAGAACTCTAGACACCCCCTAGCGGCAGCAAATTTATTTGGCAGCTAGGTAGGTCTAGCACGGCTCCGTCGGCTTTTTGGTGCTGGAAACACAAAGGATGTCAGACCAATCACAGCGTGAGGGGCGGAGTCGAAAGCCGGGCTACCATGACGACAGAGTTGCGACGGTTTCGTGTTAGAGGTAAACATGGCTGCTGCTGCTGGCGAACGGCTGTCTTTCGAGTCGGCTTTGGCCGCGACTCTTCAAGACTTGAAGTTAACATTTTATTTGAGAAAAGAACAAAGAACGGCACTGAAGTCTTTCCTCGAAAAGAAAGATGTATTCTGAGTTTTTATTAATTACGTAGTCAGAGCCGTCGCTCTGACTACGTCACCTTCTTCGTTCGTTGCTTGTTCAGACACGCTGGAAACTTCTATGTGTAATGTTGGAAAGTGGTTCTAGCTATGAGTAGTCAAGTGGTACAAAAAAGTCAAGAATCTAATCATCGATCAAAAAAAAAAAACAACAACAAAAAAGTGATGTGTTGAGACACCTAAGAGGGTGGAGCAGGGCTTAGAAATAATAATCAAGACCGGTCTGGCATACAAAAATCAGCCAAAGACAGGCAGCAAGGCACCAAAAACTGAAGTGGACAATGCGGTCGTCTAACACATATGTATTTAAACCCTTATGACGTGTACAGTCTCAAAGGGTGTGCCAACTTCACCTTATGTAGACAATAATGGTCCAGATGACTTATCCTCACCAACAGAAAAAACTAACAACATAGTAATATAATTAAAATAATTAGAATCAAGTTTAAGTGTAACAAATTGACTGACTAATGCATGGTGGAGTATTGGCTATATGCATGAATTAATCACCTGGTAATCAACATGCACTCAAGAATACAAAGCATACAGGTTGCACCGTGAATGAGGACACCATCTATGACATTGCAATATGAATGTAACGAATTAGAGAAACTAATACGTTAAACATAACAGACGACAAGCAAATGAGAGTGCATTAGCAACAGCGCGGGCCTGTGTACGCCTTTAAACGTCATTAAAAGCTTCAATGCACCGCTTCATTTGGCACTGTGTTCTAATACAACCGAATGAAGGCTGAGGGTACAGCAGCGAGATCGCAACTTACTCGCATCTATGGCCTTCACGGTGATGTTGTAGGCACCGCCTTGGAGAAAGGAGGATTCTCTGTCGATGGTGTTGGCCACCTTGAGCGCTCCGGAGTTCATATCTACGAAGACCCACGAGGCGGGGTCTGAGACCTTGTAGTACCTGACACAAAGACAAACAAACGTGTTTTACTGCCACTGGGCGGTGAAAGTCGGACCTAGCCAAGCTGTCGTCAGGTTGTCGACCGAGGGGGCCTTGTTGAAACACACACGACGACGTACTTCAACTGTGGAGAAGCAGAAACGCTTACTTGATGCCGTTGCTGCTTTTGGTTTCGGGGTCCAGCGCCGTGTAGGTTCCTATGACGGTGCCGTTGGGCGTGTTCTCCTTCACGGTGAAGGAGATCGTGGGGGCAATGAATTCTGGGCCCTCGTCGACGTTGGCAACCGCTACGGTCACAGGGACGCTGAGCCAAGGTCTTTTGGTGCCAACCAGCTCAACCTGGTTCTGCGCCTGGATCTTCAGCTGCACGTTCTTAGTCTTCTCGTAGTCTAAAGCCTGCAGAAAACAAGTTTGCACAAAGAAACAAAGTTATTTCAAGTCTCTCTTCGGTCGGTTCATTAGTTCCTTCCTGAAAAAAAAAATCTGTAAAAACACGTCTAGCGTGAGTGTAGCATGAGCGGCAGCTGTATTTGGAGTTCTCTTTGGCACCGAACCAAATAAAGCGAAGGCAAATGAGCGCTCACCTTAGTTATGTAGAGCAGCCCCTCGTTTGTCTTGGGGTCTGTTTCCATCCTGAAGTTCTCATTTTCATTTCCTTCCTTGATTACAAATTTTGATTTCCAGTTGGGTGAGTTTTTTAAGTCCCGGTCCTCCACCGGGATCCGGAGGATAAGTTTTTCCACTGTGTTCTCGTCAACATTTGCAGCGTACTATGAGGGGATTTAAAAAGTTTTAAAATATGTGTCAATGTGTGGCATTCAAGCTTTTTTTTTCTAATAAAATATTTCTAATAATAATAATACTCACAGAAGAAGAAACTTAGTAGTAGTTGCTACAATCCTCTCCAGGTAACTTACCGATGTTTTTGTGAAAGTCGGAGGGTTGTCGTTGATATCGTCCAGCATAACGGTCGCTGTGGCTGTGTTAGACAACCCTGTGGCCCCACCATCCATGTCTTTGATCTGCACTGTAACCAAATGTTTTTCCTTGGTCTAAAAAACAGAACAATGTTTCAAATTTGAGGCATGTTCGGCCATCGCTTGTGACTTGTTCTAACTGTCATCAACTGTCGCTTTTTCGACCAAAGAAAAAAGGCCAGATGCCATTGCCAGTGTTTCACCAGAGGTGGCACTGTTTCAGTGGTCCGAACTTCGAGTTGGCTTAATCGCATTTTGCGAATACACATGGCTGTATTATTTTATAGCGTTAAGCAAAAAGGTTAAGTAAACCAACAATAACATATCATCAACCGTTATTTTCACTATATATAATTGTGTCACTGAATAAACCGTAAAGCAAGTAAAACGCGTGCCGTTACCTCTCGGTCCAGTTGGTCGCTCTTCACCGTGATGAAGCCGGTGTCCCGGTTGATGGCGAACATATCGTCTCCCGTCTGGAGAGAGAAGCTGATTTTGGTGTGCAGTGTGTTCGGTTTGTCTTTATCGGTGGCATTGACCTGGCCCAACATTGTTCCTGTGGAGACGACGAGGAAATGGGTTAGGCACTGAATCCACCCACTCGGAGGACTATCTCGCTGAACGGCCAGAATGCTGGGTCCTGACCCAGTTTGCTTTTCTCCGTGACCCTGAATGAAAGAGGCCCCTTGAATTCTGGTTTGTTGTCATTCTCGTCATCCACGATCACCGTGACCGTCAGAGGCTTGTCGGTCTCCCTGTGTGTGTTGACGTCATAAACTTTGACCGTAAACTAAAAAAAGACAAAAAAAACATTATTTAGACTCCAGAGAGTGCACAAAGAAATGATTAAAACTATAGTGCGGGAACCCCTGCGAAGTGACTCGTTTCACTCTCACAATTTGATCCATTCGGTCGGATAACATTTGGAAAGTCAAGAAGAGTCGCACGATTCAATTATTATCATTAACCACATTGAAGTTAGTAGAGAGCTAACCCACTCGGTCTCTGGTGCGCATGGTCAGCATGGGAAAATCAGCATTGTGTGAATTTGTTTGGCAATGGAACGGACGTTCATTTATATGTAGAAGTCCCGCACTATAGCTTTAAATCTTATTTCGGAGGTTTCATGCATTTCAATTCTATGGATCCTGAAGTTTTCTTATATATATATATATATATATATATATATATATATATATATATATAGGCTATATATATAGGCTATATATATATATATATATATATATATATATATATATATATTATCGCAACAACCACAATGAACCTTAACATACTCACTTGTATCCGCTCGTATGTCTCCCGGTCGACAGCCCTGTGGACCTTCAACAGACCCTGCTTGTCCAAGCTCAGTAGCCCCACCGGCTCCAGGTTCACCCCCGGCCCGCTGGCAGTGTAGTACACTGTGAAGTTCTGCGCAGAGTTCGACCCGATCTAACCAATGAACAGTGAAAATATGTCAAAGAACAATAATAATAATAATAATAATAATAATAATAATAATATAAGAAACAAATGAATAGAGGTTGAGGAGTAGCCTTTCGAAAAAAATAATATATATATTGTATGGTTTGATATGTAAAAATATTCTAATTGTCATCAAAATAATTAAATAATATAACCCCCCCCCATATATATATATATATATATATATATATATATATATATATATATATATATATATATATATATATATATATGTATATATATGTGTGTGTGTGTGTGTGTGTTATTTGTGCTGTAGAATAGCACAAAGACCATCCCAGGGTGTGTCTGTATAAACCTCCTGCTATTGTTAAAGAAACGAGGGAGGAGTAGGTTCGTCATCGTGACGGCTGACACTTCCACTAGACACCTGTGTGTTGGCTAGATTTCAATATAAGCCCACATTTCAAGTCAAGTTGCATAGCCAGTGGTTATTAGTATTATTATTACATGGTCAAGGACTTTCGGAAAAGGTGCGACGGCGTTTTCCCTGATGTTGAAGGGCGGCGGTCTCCAAACCCTCTTGGCTCGCTTCAGGAAGCGCTTGCTCCGCACCTGTGACACGCGAACCATCCCATTAGACAGCACACACACACAAAACATAATTAATTAAATTGAGTGTGAAGCTGATTCTATCTATCCGTTACTGATGTGGCGCTATAGCCTACACGTTATACACTTAATTATAAATAAATAAATAAATAAATAAATAAATAAATAAATAAATAAATACATACATACATACATACATACATACATACATACATACATACATACATACATAAAAAAATTAAAATAATAATTAATTAAAAGCTTACCAGTGTTGTAAGCTTTGGGACAAGATGGACCTCCATCTTACTCTCGTGTCCACTGGCGTCCTGCGCCCAGACCGAAAATGTCCTCCCGGTCGACGGCACCACCGTGTCGGATAACGCGACGATGCCCTCCCGTCCCACCGAGAAGTCCTCATCGCTGGACGTGAACTTCGTCTCAGGGTCGCAGTGACGGACCTCATCTGAGTTGGGGAAGGGGGGGGGGGGGCAAAAAAAAGAAAGGAAAAGGAAAAAACGGAAGTCAGTTCTTCTGTGAACCAGAATAAGGCCTGGTTTGGTGAGTTAGTTTTGGACCACTTATACTGGCGTGGCGTTCAGTCTCCAACCATCATACCTTGAGAGACCACCTGTCCGACCGGGACGGTCTCTGGGACGACCACCCGGAGAGAGACGGGCAGGACGCACGCCCTCCCAGCGGACAGCACCTACACACACACACACACACACACACACACACACACACACACACACACACACCACCATCGTAAACTAACGCAATATCCACAACGGTGATACAATGATACAATGTGTGTGTGTGTGTGTGTGTGTGTGTGTGTGGTGTGTGTGTGTGTGTGTGTGTGTGTGTGTGTGTGTACAGGCTGTAGGCCTATACATAGACTATAGCGTCATATACGCCTATGGTCTATCTATAGAGTTAGTCTTATGTGTGTTAAAAGTTAATTTCGTTGAATGTTTAATTTTACTACAAAGCAAGCCTATGACTATGCTGCTCCCCCGTGGTAGGCGTATAGCAGCTATAACAAACACAGCTTTAAAGTACAAAAAAAGAAAAGAAAAAAATGAATTAGGCCCTTATCACTTACTGTAATGAATAACATGCAAATGTGTAAATTCCGTGTTGCTGCCATTTCCACAACGGCCAATTTTTGTCGTTTTTCTCTCTCTCTCCAATGAGTCCAGCAACTCCCAAATCCCTTCGGTTTGCCTCGGTTGGATATTGAGTAATGACAAGGATGCCCGCTCAAAGCGCCTACTGCTACTACTTTTATGAGCCTAGTAAGACGCCTCCCTGTGCGCCACCATTTCAAGACCGACGCACCACACCGGAGAAAGTGACGTGTAGGCCTGACACACAGCCGCTCCACCTAGACCTGAGGCGGCGCGCTGTGCTGCTGCGCCCGTTTCTGCCGCCAGGGGTCGGTGTTGTATAAAGTTTGCAAAGTAGCATATGAAGCCCTGCTCCTGCAGGAGGATCCGGTTTGAATGTGTAGCCTACCGAGTTGGCAACTTGTTTTTTCAGTTCATGTCGTTTTAGGGTCAGGACTGTTAATATCCATTATATATATATATATATATATATATATATATATATATATATATATATATATATATATATATATATATATATATATATATATATATATAATAATAAATAAATAATAATATATTTTTTAAATATTTTATATATATATATATATATATATATATATATATATATATATATATATATATATATATATATATATATATAATATTTTTAAAAATCACTTTGAAATCAACATCAAAATATGCATTAGTAGGCTAGTATGCAACCTTGGTATTTGTTTTATTACTTCACCGTGGTCCAGTGTGTGAAACTACTCCCACTTCCATATTTCTATCTGAGGCAATGACCTCTAGTTTGCCCCCTCTCTTACTCAACCTCCAATTCTCTCAAGCATGTAGGAGTAACTGTAGAGCCCCTCCTCACTAACGCCACAGGAATGTGTGTTAAATGAAGCCTGATGTGTGTGTGTGTGTGTGTGTGTGTGTGTGTGTGTGTATGTGTGTGTTGCAAAGCCCCCTTCATGCTATCTCCATTAACTGCTGATAAACCCAGGAGGAGTTTAGTTTGGAGTCACACAGAGCAAGATGAGCCACAGCATACAGGCCCAAGCAAACCACCGGTTTGCTAATTAAAATGCCTCATTTGATACGTAGTTGCCAGAAATCCCGGGGACCTATTAGGGATGGGGTTTCAGGCCTTAAGGTTGCGCCCATGGGCAAAGCTAGACACCCTGATGACGTGCCATCATTAATTGCCAAACTGTTAACTGCCTATAACACTGTCACTCAACATGTCCAACATAAATGTTTGTGGCATAGGCTGGCAGACAAATGTGTCCCTTTAGGGGACTTTAGTCGCCTTGGGCATAAACAAGTGTTTCCCTGTGTTGCCTTTTCCATCATATCCTGTCTTTGACAGCCAAGAACAGTCACAGTAGGGTGTGTGTCATGTCATGTGGATTTGCAACGACTTCCACTGAACTCTCTCAAAGTGTCAATGTGCGTCAATTACTTTAATCACTTATCAAGTGAGCCAATTCAACTCACTTCAATTTGATTCAAAATGAAAGGATATTATGAAAATGTCAAAAGAAGGGGAAATATGAATTACCAGCACAAGTAGAGACAAATGAGGGAATGATCGGGAGTGAGTTAATGAAACTATTTCCCAAATCTCTCTGTTTGTGTGTGCGATGATGACTTTTGACCTCCTCAAGGGATTGAGCTTCAATGATGGTTGAGACTCGCTGGAAAGGTGTGGTCCAGGGTGTTACGAAGACTGTAAAGGTGGGAGAAGTGAAGTGTGACGAATGATGATGTAACTCCTTCACTCCTGTCAAATCGACAACTGCAAACAACAGTGTTGTATTCAAGTTATTTAAATGTAAAACACACTTTTTATAAATCTGTTTTTCTGGCCAATCTTGATATATCTTTAAAAATATATATTTTGTAGTGAGTGTGTATAGTTTTGTAATACAATCCAGCAAAATAGGTGAAACACAAATCCATGGTTAATGATTGCTGTGATCACAATGTGTGCGTTGTATTTACAGTATCAGTGAAACCACCCATTACTCTTTGCACCTGCGGGTTGTAGAAAGCTAACACATACATACTGTACATACATACATACATACATACATACATACATACATACATACATACATACATACATACATACAAACATTAAGGTGGAAAATTGTCAGTATTACAATAATTCTTATTGTTAAGGAGGAAAAACAATGCTTTGCATGAATGCAGCCCAAAACTCATTAGGCCTTATCTGCACCACTCCCCACACATTTTGCAAACTTAGTAGGGAGTATGTTGTTGTCAATTACACCATGAGCCAGTTTTAAAGTAAATATTTGAAGTGCTACCCTCCCACCCTGTACCCCCGTCTTTATCTCGCATGCGCAAACACACACACACACACACACACACACACACACACACACGCACGCACGCACGCACACACACACACACACACACACACACACACGCCCACACTTGTAACTATTATACTATTGTAACTATTAATATTTTGAGCAGAGAAATGGTCACAAACTATTTTCTTCTGGACTAAAGAATTAAAGAAGCACACACACACACACACACACACACACACACACACACACACACACACACACACACACACACACACACAGTATCCTCATTCATATGGTTTCTGGACCTAAGAATGTCACATCGTTGGTACAGGTTTGACAGATGAATGAGATAAGAGAGAGAGAGAGAGAGAGAGAGAGAGAGAGAGAGAGAGAGAGAGAGAGAGAGAGAGAGAGAGAGAGAGAGAGAGAGAGAGAGAGAGACATCAACAAACAAAGACTGAGAGACAAACAAGTCCACATTTTTCCTGGGAGGAGAATTTCCTCAGAATTGCTTTAGTCAGTCTGGGCGTGTAGTAGTGTGGCAGCAGCAGTGCAGCGCAGTAGGTAATTGTTGGGCCACTTCCTTTTCATTGTAACCCCCCCCCCCAAACACACACGCACACGCACACACACACGCCTTTTTCTCCCCCTCACTGAAACAATAGAGGTCTGACTTGTATATTATACGGCAGGCTGCGGCGCACACGGCATCACGGAGAGGCGCCGCCTACGTCCGCAACGTCAGTAGGAAAAAGCGCTGCGCTCGCCATCTAAAGGGTCAAAGTCCCGACGTAACTCCGACTACAGCAAGGAAAGACGTGTGTGTGTGTGGGGGGTGGGATTTTATCCGTTTCTTTTCACGTACACAATGGTGTCCAAATGCAGTTTTGTTTCGTGGCTCCCGTTGCTGCTTGTGGTAAGTAAAAAAGTTTGATGTTTGTTGTTTGTTGTAGTAGTAGTAGTTCGGGAGATGGCCCAGATAACTTTACTAGTTGTGGTATAATAGCGGAAAAGCAGGTGTGGCTTTTCTGTCTTTCCTGGTTTTTTTGGGGGGGGGGGTTATGGTGCGCTTTTTCTTTTGTGGATATGATACAACGAAGTGTAGTTTGAATTGCCTGCAAACTTTTTGACTCTTCATGTGGGCGACTTTTTGATATTAAACACGAATGACCAAAACATTAATGTGACCTGTGGCGTTTATGCCATCTGCTACCAAATAATAATGCTCTGATACCATGATTCATTAATGAATTGGTCCATTTACTATACGTCAATTATGTGAACGATGTAGGGCTACTAATTTTTTAATACCACTAATTATAGATAATCACGACAAGGATTACTACGCCTTGAAATGCGTGTTGCCACCGGCGTCAACGTGTGCGAAACATCATTTACTTTAAATTTGTATTGAAACATTTTTTAAGGGCCATGTAGACATCAGTATGTGTGTTGTTTTGTTGTGAATTACAATTCTGTAACTATATCACCCCAAATTGTCGTTTTTGCTCTCATGTTTGTGTTTGGTTATAATATAGTATAGCCTATTAGTAGGCTATATAGTATAATATTTGGACGGTGAGTTTCCCCTCATCAGGGGATGGACTGAAGGTCAGAGGTTTCCATACCGAAGAGGTCGTTTGGGGTTAAAACACCCACTTGACATATTTGACGTCATGGCCTACCTGTGTTTTCGGCTACCCATGCTCACATGTGGTCATATTGTTACGGTTCTTGGTCATTTACAATTATTTTACTTGGTCTATTTCTATACATCATACGTCATCATACATAGCCTACGTTTTACTCCTACCAACAACTACTGCTTGTAATCACCCAGTTATGTGCTTTGTAACACGTGTTTAGAAAGGTTCTGTAAAAATGATTTTATATATATATATATATATATATATATATATATATATATATTATTATTATTATTATTATTATTATTATTATTATTTTTATTTTTATTTTTATTTTTTTACTTGAGATACAAGCACACGGTTTTGCAAGTTACACCATGCCTCCCATCTTCTCTACATCTGCAGTTTGTCCTGGCGGTGGCAGAAGACAGTGAGGTGATCCGGAAAAAGCGAGAGTGGATTATCGCCCCCAGGAAACTAGAGGAGAACAAGGACTACACGAAAGACGAGTACATTGCAAAAGTATGTTTTGAAGTGTGTTTTTAAATCTAGAGATAACATAAATAACACAATCAATTTTATCCATCTTCTTCAGCCTTCAACAAGTTTTTATTTTATTTTATCTTTCTTTGCCCATCTCAGGGAGCCATACATCTGTTCTTTGTATGTTCCAACGATAAGTCAAGTTTATTTGACTTACTGGACTTTTCTCTTACATTTGGCAAATAGCAGGTTTGCGGTTAGCATTTGCTACAAGGTGTCAGTTAATGTTTCTGAATTACAATGTAAGCCATGATGTATTTCTGTCAGAAATCACTCATGTCATATATTTACCATTTATTGCATGAAATGGTAAAACACTTCAGTTTGGCGGTATGGTTCCACTCTTTTAGGGTGCGCCCTGCTGTAGGTTTTAAAGCATGTACCATGGGGTATGTCAGATATCTCAAACCATTGTGTAGGTTACATACAATACAGAGCAGAACCACCGCAGGCGGAGGCTGGGGTGGTGGTGGGTGATATCCAGCTCAGCACTTAACTTCACTGTCACAGTTTAAATGGTTTGTCTTTGTGTAGTTTTGTTTCTTTAGATGTCCTCGCCTAGATGTTGTTGTTAATCGTTCCATCCTGTGTACTCAATTTTGTTTGCCTGTTGTCTGATTATCCTGCCCTGTCCTGTAGTTAACCCAGTCTAGTAAGTGTCTTGGTTATTGATCACCCTTTTTGTTTTAATGTAGAGTTTTTAGAGTAAAGTTTTTGGGCTTGTTACCTTTGTTAATTTTTTGTCTTGAAAAATTTAAGTAAAGACATTTTTTTTGTTTAAACAAAAAAAAGTTTGCAGAGAGCAGCCATTTGATAATGTGTTACAGATTAAATATTACGCAATCACAACTATGGCTTTGTTCTTGCCACAGCTAGCCAGCACCCATATTCAAACCTGGCCATCATCAGAATGTATTGCTTGTTTGTCATGTTTGCTTTTGTGTTTGTGTGTGTATTATAGATCCGTTCTGATCATGAATATTCATCAAGGGTGACTTATTCACTATTTGGCAAAGGAGCCCACCTGGATCCTAAAGGGAGATTCAGTGTAGACCAAGCATCCGGCCTGGTAAAAGTCAATAGCATTTTGGACCGCGAGGAGTTCGCTAACTACACAGTAAGTCGTATTGAAAGCACTCTAGACTGTTATAAAACATGATGATGATTGTAAAAATATACCAATGGGATGGGAAAAATACCAAACCATTGTGATGTCCCTGATTCAGTTGCTTGGTGTGGCGAAATACGACAATGGAAGCCTTGCTGAGAAGGACATTGAGCTGGGCATCATAGTGCTGGATCAGAATGACTGCTCACCCGTGTTTCAAATCACTGAGATCGGCTATGTCAATGAATCCAGTGCTGCAGGTATCCCCATCTCTCCCTATGCCTATGTGTAGTGTATATATATATATATATATATATATATATATATATATATATATATTTGATTGTTGTTTTTTATAGATCATCAAATCCATTTAAAGGTGCTTACCTACTGCCCCAACAAACACAATCAAACGCCAATTTCGGGCCAGTGTGTCAAACCCCTGGGGGTGGTTGGCTGTTGTTGGAAAAAGTTTCTCATTGGCGAATCGGTGTTGGACAACATTCTTGGATGTTGGTGTCTGTTGGGGCAGTGTGCAAGCACTTTGAAGAAGTTGTAACAAGTTGTAACATTAAGGGTTATGTTTGAAAAATATCTTGCCAGGCATCATTGTCATGAGAGTGACTGCCACAGATGCGGATGAACCGGGCCCCCACACAAAGATATCCTACAAGGTGGAGGGGTCCAGTAGCTCCATGTTCACCATGGACAGCACTGGCAATGTCATAGTCCGGAGTCACACTCTAGACAGAGAGGTGAGCGGTTATTTTTGTTATTATTGTTATTAGTATTATATGTTAGTAGTAGTGGTCGTAGTAGTAGTCTCATAGTGGCTTGAAACACTTGGTTATAACTTGATTTGAAAATAATTTAAAACTATCACAAAGCAAGGATGCAAAGCTTACATATACATATTCATATTCTATTAATGAAAGATTATTGGTAAGATATGTGATATGTCAATCTGCACAGCAAACAGCAATTAAAAATATCTATGTAAGAAAATGTTTTGTCAATTGTGTTAACTTGTAATGACGTGGCTTTGTTTTTGAGAATCAACTTAATGTTCTAAATGTTTCTGTCCCATTTTCCAGAAAAAAGACAAATATGTGGTGACTATAAAAGGGACTGACATGAACGGCGCGAGTAATGGAAACACAGCAACAGCGGAAATAGTGATTAATATCTTGGACATCAACGACAACATGCCGACACTGGAAAAAGAATGGGTAGGAGCGAGCAACACGATGTGAACATCAAGAAAATAAGTTTCACTTTCTTTTCTATTCACCATTTTTGTTGCGCTTGTTTTGCCTTCACAGTATGAAGGCCACGTGGAGGAGAACACCGTCAACGTGGAAGTGATGAGGATCCAAGCCTTGGATCTGGATTTGATGTACTCTGAAAACTGGCTTGCGGTGTTCTCCTTCCTCTCAGGGAACGAAGGCGGCTATTTCAGCATCACCACCGATTCCAAGACGAACGAGGGCGTGATCATGATTCGGAAGGTATGTCTCCGCTTTACTGCATGTATAACTCAACCCTGCTTCTTTTAAACAATGTTCATCCGGATATGATCTTCGAGCAGCGACACGGGAAATTGTGATTGAGTCATTCTCCTGACATGTATTTTCAATGCTGTGATTGTATGAGTGCACCTCTGTGCACTCCCTTGACACAATGTGTCAATATGAAATGTGAATAAACAGAAAAAAATAAATTTTTAGTTAACCATAATCACTGCATGTGCAATTTCCTTTCTGTTTAATTCTACCTCTCAAATGTATCTCCGGGATTCAGATTGTCACTGTTATTTTGACGTTTGTTGTTCCTGTTGAATTTGATTGACCCTACAGCCGCTGGACTTCGAGAAAATCAAAGTGATCAACCTGGTGATTGCCATTATCAACAAAGCGCAGTACGTTGGCCAAGTGGTCGAAACCCAGAAGACCTACGGCGTCAAGATCAACGTGGACAACCAGAAAGAAGGCCCCCGCTTCCAGCCCAGCACCAAGGTGGTGACTATCTCGGAGGACACCAGCACCATCAGCATCAGCAAGGTCATCACCAACTACGCCGCCATAGACAGTGACACGTTGAAAATCGCAACCAATGTTTGGTGAGGCCCAGCAGTCCCATATCATAATTGTTTTATTGATCACATGAGTCAAATGAATGGTAAAAGTACAGAGGAGTCTTTTTGTTATCGTCGTAAATATAAATGTTCTTGCACGCAGGTACGCCAAAATCGAAGATGTCGACAGCTGGTTGACTATTAATGAAAAAACAGCCGACATTAAGTTGAATAAATTTCCTGATCGAGAGTCTAAATTCTTGATCAATGGAACATACTATGCTAAAATCATATGCATCACAAAAGGTAAGTGCAGTTTGTGCCGTTAATTGTTCTCATTCAACAACCAGTATCATGGATTTCTTATATTACTATTGAAACGATCGAATCACTGGAATAGTATTATGCATTCTCCAATCTTATTCTATCCAGAGACGCCCGCCAAAACCGCCACAGGAACCATAGCCATTCAAGTGAAGGACTTCAATGACCACTGTCCAGAACTTATATATACCAACCATACCATGTGTCTTGATCACAAAGTGGTCTACGTTACTGCTGTAGACCAAGATGAGTTCCCAAATTCAGCACCATTTGAGTTCAGGGTGATTTCTGAAAATAAGCAAAACTGGACAACGGAGCAGCTTAATGGTAAGTCCTTGATTTTTTTCAATGTAGATAGTGTTGTTCAAAATATTTTCAGTCCTTGTGTTTCATGAAATTGTTAAGAAGTCTTTATACATTGATGTTGCAACAAGACATTTGCTCATAGTTCACATCTAATAACATGCAACGTTCCTTTCTGTTCCTTCTGGACATTTTGCACAGAGACGACCGCCATTCTGCGCGACCAGGCCAACCTGTGGCCAGGCAACTATCAGGTAGCGTTGGAGATCAAGGACCAGCAGGGCAAGTCATGCACAGCCGCCCAGGTGATAGACTTGCAGGTGTGCACCTGCCTGGAAGACAAGATCTGCATCGTGAACCGTGAAAGAAGCACCACCACATTTGGCGCTTCAGGCATCCTCCTATTTCTACTGGGACTACTGCTGCTGCTCCGTGAGTACATTAGCTGTTGTGACTGTCACTGAAACCCCACTGAGAACGCAGTATCGTCAGTCGTGATACACATGTGGAATACCCAGTACCAACACCGAATCGTAATCGTAGTGGATGTTTTTGAGACATAACGTAATAACACATCTGTCATATCAGAGTTTTGTGAATGGCCCTAAAAAAAAGCCTGTCACTAATGTAAATAAGGTTCTTGCATAGCATGGAATGTATGAAAAAAAATGTTTTATTAAAAGCAATTAAAACATTAACATACCAAAGTTAGCATGTCCACGCTTCATGAAGGGGAACTGAAGAAGCATGTGGAATGTGGTCAAGTTTCAGCTGTGTGAATAGTGTGTACATAGTAGTATGTTACACACATTAGTGTGTTACATACAAGTTTCAACTTACCGGTATTTTTCAGCTTGATTTGACAGTTAACAGGCAATGTTTTCCTTGCCATGGCAGAGTGTGACTTTTACAGAAACATTTTAGACTCATATTAGGAATTTTGTCATTGCTTTTCAACACATGCTTACGTACAACCAGACCTTTGGAAAAGATGTTTAATGGCATATTTTTGGTAACATGTATTTCAGTGGTGCCCCTGCTGCTGCTGTTTTGTCTGTGTGGAGGTATGGGAGGTAAAGGAAACTTCAAGCCTATTCCCTTTGGTGCAAAGGAACAGTTGATTGCATACCATACAGAAGGACGGGGAGAAGACAAGCTCCTAGACATCAATCCAGTAAGATCCAAAACATACACTGAGAGACATTTACAAAGGCAATTTGTACAGCAATGTCGAGCATTGATAATGTTCGTTGTTGTTTATTGTAGGACAAACACAGGTGTCGCCATAACACTCATTATGGGTCTGCTCCGGGCATCACTTGTGTTTGTCCTACAATGACACCTCTGTGAAACAGGTCAATAGTGTTACCGTTCTGACTGGAAATGTTTAATTTCTATCATAGGTGGGTCCTATTGTGATCAAGACAGTGGATTACAAAAAAGATGGGGAGTACGGGGGCCTGAAAGTGCCCATAGGCCACTACTCTGAGAGCATGCATCACTACAGCGAGTTTCACCAGAAAGGCATGGAGGGCATGGATGTGGACTACTGGGGTAAAGGAACCATTCAAAAGCAACACGACTCATCACAACAGCACTCCAGATACAAAGATGGGATTTACAACGGCATGGCGCTGTCTGAGGGATTTCTGCACGAGTACTACTCCCACGTGAGTCAAACACACTAACATGAGCTTTCAGACACCAGTCTATCTAGAGGTAGGAGGCATTTTAAAGGTCGCAAAGGTTTTACACTTTGCAGATGAGATTCAATAAAACCTCACATTTCTAAAGGTTATGTGAGCCATTACAAAATTGCACACCATTTTTCAAAACAATTTGTTTGTACAATCATGGAAGATATCTTGCCATTTGTCATTTTGTATCATAGCGAAAGCTGTGGCAGACACATATCAGATTTTAGATTAATCATCTAAAGTCTGATAGCAGATGAGCTCAAATCTGGATAAATGGGGCGTTTCACTTTTTTTCACTTCATATTCGTTGAACTCTGTCCAGCCTCTGTGCAGTCCCCCCCCCCCCCCCCCCCCAAAAGGAGGACTGCTGGATCTGAGATTACTTTAATGAAATGTCATTAGAACTGACACTGCTACCTGTACTTCCTGTGTATTTGCAGAAAGCTAGCCATGCTGCGCAACAGTCCCAGGAGAAGGATGCTCTGCAGACGTTTGTCTACGAGGGCCAGGGGTCCCCCGCTGGCTCCGTGGGATGCTGCAGCCTGCTGGACAATGATGATGACCTCCAATTTCTCAACGACATCGGGCCTAAGTTTAAAACCTTGGCCGAGATCTGCCGGGGCTCGACTTTGGCGTCTGTGGACGTGGGGTTGTCCGTACCTCCACCGTGTCCCAGGCCAGTGTCACCAGCCAGGCCATCCACCCACACCCACACTCACACCCACACAGAAAGTGTGAGAGACAGGGACAACGTCAACACCCTCAACGCCCACAACACCCTCAACACCCTCAGCACCCACAACACCCTCAGCACCCACAACACCTCGAGTGTGGTCGCCGGAACCTCCACTGTGGTGCAGGGGACCCTGGTCCAGGGGGGAACCCAGGGAACAGCCACCATCCCAAGGATGCAGTTCCATGACAACGTTGTGATTCCTAGCCAGACGATGCTCATCCAGCCGCCCACTATGTACTACACTGCCGCCCCCATGTACGTGGTCGACAACAGTCCTCAAATGGTCCTGGTGGCGGGAGGCGCCCAACAGGGGGTGGGTCAGGTGGGGCTGGGTCAAGGGCTGATGCAGGTGGGAGGCCTCCATGGCGCCCAGCAGGGCATGGTGCTCGTAGAGCAGCAGGTGGGAGTGGGTGGCCAGCCTGGCTACGTCGCCAATAGGACAGGCCAGGTCATCTCACCGGGGTCGGAGCAGATGGTCATCGCGGCAACAGAGCAATTAACCGTGGCCCAAGGGGTGTCTCAAGGCGGCTGTGCCGGCGGATCCCTATCTAGGCAGCAGGTGATACTGTTGGATAATGGCTTTGTGTCTGCAGATGTTGGAGGCAATCGAGGTTTAGTGCAGATGGCTCTGCCGGAGGGTCTGGCAGAGGCTGGTTTGGAGGTCAGAGGTCAAGGTTTACAGAGTTTCTCGGTGAGGTCCCAGCAGGGTTCCTCAGCGGGGTCATACAAGGACTCTGCCATGACGACCACGCCCGTAGCTGGTGGAAGCCAAAAAGTTGTTACGCAACATCAAAAGATCTCTGTCACTGAGAGGAATGTTGAAACAAGTTCAAGAGCTTAGTGCCACGTTTGCTTGTTTCGCCTTTTTCACATGCCACAAAGACTTTACCTAATGTCACGATCATCCAAGTAGGCCTACCTAGATGTTTTCTGTAACCACAACATGCAACAATTTGCGAAAACCTGTTAACGGCACATGAACAGTAAGTCATGAAAAAAATGTTTTTTATTAAATCTTAAATGTTATGATAGGCCTATATGGAGAACACTCAGATATGATTACTCTGTCAATAGACAGAAAGCATCCAAACTGCATGTTACAAGATGTTTCTGGCTATACTGTATAAATAAGGGCTTAGACGAAAGAGGAATGGGTGAATATTGAACTGTTATAACTGTTGCCACATGACATGCATAACAGTCAGTCAGTAGGCCAAACCCAAACATAATCAAAGGTTATGTGCAATTCAGACATCATTAAAGCACTCCCCTTAATCAAAAAACCTAGAGAACAGCATTTGGGTAATTAAATTGTATTTTGACAGTATGCCTTAATGAATAGGGGTTTTAAACAAATGTAATGATTGCTGCTTTGTTTGTTTTGTTCATTTTGGGCTCAAACTGGTTGCTGTTTATTAATTGTACTGTTGATCTCGAGACTGGTGATCAGAGCAAAGGTTTAGGGCTAAATGCTTGTAGTACTAAAATGTATCTACAAGAAAAAGGTTGTTTGTACTGAATTTGCACAAAATGTTATGCTAAATAATCGCATTTTTTAATTTGTGATAATGTGTGTATATGATTTCATAATTTACTGGCAATTAAAATAAATAGGGAATAGTTGTGTAATGCTTTGTTTTTCAATAAAGATATATTGTAACTCCCTTTAAAAGCACTGTTGGTTTTAGTTCAGTGTCAATTACACTGAACAACAAATGTTTTTGTTTGGCTACTTGTTATTATGATGATGTAATTGTTATAATGATTTTCTCACTAGACTAACACTATAGGGCTATGCCATGTGTATTGGTCGTGGAAGAGTGGCGTTTCTAAGACATATATGTGTGTTTCACTTTTGTGTTTGCAACTCTTGTCATAATAAATTTCCATGGTTGCATTATTGGTGGTTGGCTTGAGACTGATTTGATTAGATCTACAGTCAACATGCTTCTGCAAACAGGTTTTTTGTGTGTTGTGACAAAGCAGACAAGCTTTTCTTATTAGGTCACAGAACTGCTTGTTTTGCATACATCATCATACACACAATACAAATCAATACAAACATGTGTTCATGTAATACTAGTTAGGTGTGTCAGAGGCTTAACACAAAATGGGAATAGAATAGAATTCATGTGAATTTGTCACGCTTCGGTCTGATAAAGCAAAACAAAATGGCTGAATAGAGCCACCTAAAATGGCTGGGCTCTAGCCAAACCAGAAGTGATTCTAATGGGTCGTTCAGAGATCAGAAGATGACTTGGGAATAAGATAGAGACCTGGGGTCAATTGTATATGAAAGAGGGCCTAAAGGACATATAAGAATATTAATTTGATCGCTCTATCCCAACCGGAAGCGATGGAAATGGGCTGGGAGGTCATCAGAAGAACACCATTAGAGGTCAGAGGTCAAGTACACTTGGGAGTGACCTAGGGAGGGGGTCTCTTATAGATGAAACAGGGCCCCAAACGGAAGTGACTCACAAAGCACCATCAAATGCTCAATTTAAACGCATTGGAGATAAATGTTGTTGCTATAAATTCATATACATTAGTAG
Organism: Merluccius polli; assembly: GCA_030340625.1. Classification (NCBI taxonomy): domain Eukaryota; kingdom Metazoa; phylum Chordata; class Actinopteri; order Gadiformes; family Merlucciidae; genus Merluccius; species Merluccius polli. The sequence continues at coordinate 20,015 of JAOPHQ010002898.1, forward strand.
GAAAGAGATAGGAACTTGGCCTCTGGACCAGTCAAGCAGGGGGTACCTTGGGATAGCTTGGTGGAAATATCTCGGCCAAAAGTCTCTCAGCCAAAAGGGGGCCGTGCGGGGGGCCGTCTGTTGGATCGAAAGTACGCCACATAATAATGGGGCACGAATCCTCTGGGTCAGAGGGCCAATATTCGTGTGGGGGTCCCAGTCGGTAATAAGGGTATAAAATCTCGGAGTGGTAAGACCTTCCCATCGCCTTTTGCAACCACATTCTGAGCGAATAGGACTCACAGGTTACACTTCTGAGAAGCTCTGACAACAAACTGACCCATACAGTCTACATAAAAGTCTCTCACCATCTCGAAAGGTCACAAAAGGTTTTGTGACCGGCAACATGAGTCAATGGGAGTAAAATGGCATCTCTGGTGGGATGGAGATAGAAACTTTTTGGGGACCAAAAGTCAAAAGGGGCCCTAGACATGCCCATTACTAGAATAAACCATGAATAGGTGCCTAGAATGACTTTGGAATAAGATAGGTGTCTTTTATATGAATCAGGGCATTAAACTGTACTAAAAGTATACATTTGGAGGCTGTAGCCCAACAGGAAGTGGTGTAATTGGAGGGTGACCTTGAGTTCAAGTACACTTGGGAGTGAGCTATGGACCTGGCGTCTCTTTTATATGAAAGAGGGTCTAAAGGGCATATACCATTATCAATCTGGTGGCTCTAGCCCAACTGGAAGTGATTCAAATGGGTATTTCAGAGGTCATCAGAAGATTAAAAAACACCATGGCCGTTCCGATATCCATACTACCCGTACTTAGTATACTTAGTTTGAGTACGTAGGGTGTTCCGATTATGATCGCGGCAAAAGAAGTGTACTTGAAAGGACCCGTATGTGTACTCAAAACGGCCAAAATGCTGAGTGTGCGACGGTGTAATGCGTACTCAACGGCAGCCATCTTAGCTACGTAGCGGAAGAGGCTGAGCCGCGCTCAGAGAACGTCTAATGAATTCACGTGTTTGGCGGGTGACGCCATAGATATATATAGAACACTAGATGTGTTACGGCGGAGTCTACAACGTCCTCACAGGTCGGCCATCTTACTCCAGGCAAGATGGTCAACCACAGGCATCTTACCACAGGCAAGATCTCTGTACAGGGTGGGGGATTTGAACATGCAGCCTTTCTTATAGCCTATTTGTAATAGGAAATATTGTAATCTACCTATTTTAGAACATTATTCTATTTTTAATTTTTTTAAATTTTTTTTAATTATGCAATTATGCAGTGCACTTTGACGTTTATAACAAACCAAACCGTTCGAAAATCGGATGAAATTTGAGCAAGTTATGGTTATCTAAAAGTACATGTACCACTACAACACATGTTATGGGGGACCGAGCTGCCTGGAGTAAGATGGCCGCCATGTGCGGACGTTCGACTCCGTTGGCCAGCAACGCGGACGAGGCGTCTAGTGTTATATATATATCTATGGGTGATGCGGCCACGCAGCTGATGTCATTTCCGTTAAGTGCGCCACAGAGTATTGCATTTGGAACAGCACTAACATCTGAAGCTCTGCGTACCTATTGAGTACGGATAGTGTAGGCCTACTATGTTTAAGTGTACTCATGGAAGTATGGATATCGGAACACGGCCCCGGTCTACATTTACCCAGAGAATGTCTAATAAGCCAACAGAACTGAGTAGGGGGGGCGGGACTACTTGGTCAGCGAACGCAATGGAAATTCCGATGTTTGACAAAAAAAATCCTGGACGATTTCGAAAATCCGCCCGGACATTTTTTTAGGTCTCAAAAAGAGGACATGTCCGGGCAAAAGAGGACGTCTGGTCACCCTAAGTAACTAACAAACTAAACATCATATAGCCTACATTCACAGAACGAAGATTATGAAAAGAAAATGCACATTTCTCACTATAAATGTTGAGCCAAGAAACTGGTCTGCGAACAATGGGCATTTTTATGTTGTAGTTTTATGTTAAGTTGCTTGACAGTTTTCCTGTCAGCAAATATGAAAACACTAAAGTAAAAGCTACAATATGCAACATTTGCTATTTCAAAAGCTAGCTATTAGTCTAAACTTTTACAAGAAACAGTTATGCTCCTCACCCCCTCCCTCTCCCTGTCTTAAAATAATTGTATTTTCTACTAAGAATAGAAGGAATTACCAGCCATTTTCTTTTGCTTTGTCGGAACCGAAGCTTGACGGTCACGTGACGGTGACGCAAGCCAATAGAAAAGAATAGGCCAAAAAAAACGTAGCCACGTCACAATGTTAGAGCAGCTGTGGACCAACGTAGCTATTACACGTTTTGACGTGAGACTGGGTTGCCTGACACGAGTTGGAAAGCCTGTAGACTGGCCAACACTCATGAGCCAAGAAACTGGTCTACGAACAATGGGCATTTTTTATGTGGAAGTTGCTTGACAGTTTTCCTGTCAGCAAATATGAAAACACTAAAGTAAAAGCTACAATATGCAACATTTGCTATTTCAAAAGCTAGCTATTAGTCTAAACTTTTAAAATAAATGGAGCATAACTTTTAAGTTATGCTCCTCACCTCCTCACTCTCCCTGTTCTCTCTAAAGCCTGTCTGCTTTTTGATTGGCTACGAGGTTGAAAGTCACATTTATTAATTTGATAACATCCACAGGGTACGTGGATGTCAACTGGCTGTTGACTGGCTCTGAAAAAGCAAGCTTACACAGTTTTAAACAGTTAAAAACAGTTAAAAACAATGTGCTGCATTCGGTTGTCGGTCCCAAATTATTTTTTCTTTGACATGATTTATTTATTATCTATTTCAGTCAAACTACAGTACTGCTCAAACACATGTGCTTGTGTAGGATATTCCCACAACTGCTAAGGATAGGGCAAACATAGTTTACTTGTTACTTAAATTGAAACAGATCAGTACCATGAATAAGTCCACATTTTTTAAACCTCATCACATTTTTTACGAGTGTTTTGTATTATTTGTCCCAGCGAGACATTCAAAAAGTCAGTTACTGTTTTAGGCTATATTTTGTAATAACATTGTATGCAAGTGAATAGAAGTATTCACTTATATAAATGTGTTTTGTTATGCATCTCATGTTTTCTAAAATATCCCTAAACCTTATGTTAATTGTTTAAAAGAAACACAACACATTGATAGGACAGAATATTTTATTTTTGTTATGCGGTATTTGTATCACTTAAATGCATTCTGAGGTAAATGTTACAAAACCGTATTTAGGGCGACACTGTGTCTCTTGATTGGCACTGGCTAAGCATGACTTGGAAAACCAATGACTATAATACTCACATAATTGCTATGCTCCAACAGCACAAATGGTGTTGGTTCACCATGGGCCACGTTGATACACAGTATATAGGCTAAACAAGGAATCTAAACCTGCAACATTCAGAACATAGTTTAACACAGTTCCTCCTTTGTTGCTCACCCGCTTCTCGCTCTATTCTCTGCACCGTCCGACAACAATGATGGATTTCTTTAAAGTGATTGGTTCACAGAGCTAGCACAAGGATTGGCAAGAGAGGGGGGAGGGGGGGGGTGGGGGGGGGGGGGTCTTCATACATCCTCAGACGTGTTACGCGATCAGTGGCGAACGTCGTGCTGGTCCTCCTCCTCGTCCTCGAGTTCGTCTTCGTCGTACTCCCCCATCTCGTCGGCCGTGGCGTCCTGGTACTGCTGGTACTCGGACACCAGGTCGTTCATGTTGCTCTCCGCCTCGGTGAACTCCATCTCGTCCATGCCCTCCCCGGTGTACCAGTGGAGGAAGGCCTTGCGGCGGAACATGGCGGTGAACTGCTCGGAGATCCTCCTGAACAGCTCCTGGATGGCCGTGCTGTTGCCGATGAAGGTGGCGGACATCTTGAGTCCGCGCGGCGGGATGTCGCACACGGCCGTCTTCACGTTGTTGGGGATCCACTCCACGAAGTAGCTGCTGTTCTTGTTCTGCACGCTCAGCATCTGCTCGTCCACCTCCTTCATGGACATGCGGCCGCGGAAGATGGCCGCCACCGTGAGGTAGCGCCCGTGGCGCGGGTCGCACGCCGCCATCATGTTCTTGGCGTCGAACATCTGCTGCGTGAGCTCCGGCACGGTGAGGGCGCGGTACTGCTGGCTGCCCCGGCTGGTGAGCGGCGCGAAGCCCGGCATGAAGAAGTGCAGGCGGGGGAAGGGCACCATGTTGACGGCCAGCTTGCGGAGGTCGGCGTTGAGCTGGCCGGGGAAGCGGAGGCAGGTGGTGACGCCGCTCATGGTGGCCGACACCAGGTGGTTGAGGTCGCCGTAGGTGGGCGTGGTCAGCTTGAGCGTGCGGAAGCAGATGTCGTAGAGCGCCTCGTTGTCGATGCTGAAGGTCTCGTCCGTGTTCTCCACCAGCTGGTGCACGGAGAGCGTGGCGTTGTAGGGCTCCACCACCGTGTCGGACACCTTGGGCGAGGGCATGACGCTGAAGGTGTTCATGATGCGGTCGGGGTACTCCTCGCGGATCTTGCTGATGAGCAGGGTGCCCATGCCGGAGCCGGTGCCGCCGCCCAGGGAGTGGGTGAGCTGGAAGCCCTGGAGGCAGTCACAGTTCTCAGCCTCCTTCCTCACCACATCCAGCACTGAGTCCACCAGCTCAGCTCCCTCCGTGTAGTGACCTTTGGCCCAGTTGTTCCCGGCTCCGCTCTGACCTGTGACACGTATAATAAGTTATAATAAGTCATTTGATCCTACCATTTGATTAAAACGTTGTTCCAGTTGCTGAATAAAACAAAGAGTATCTCAGTATCATCATTTACCGAAGTGCTTTTGTGGACAGCCACAATTCGGTGGTGGGTAAAGTAAGTAATATCGTATTTTTTTCAAGAGCTGAGCATCCACCAACCATTAGTCCAATGAGAAAATGTATTCTTGCTGTAAAATCCTAAATGGGAGGGTGTGTATTGGGGGAGTCAATGTGTTGCAGACTTGGCCCTGTTCATCATTAGCACTCAGCAGCACTGCAGCAACCTTTCGTCTTTTGGCTGAGTCACCACAAGAGCTGCCTGAGCCCCACACAGTTCAGTCAATGTATCAACGCAGTGGCATATTCGCTGAGAATCTGCAGACGCTTACAAGGGGAATGTTTATCACTGTCGAGTAAAACTGGGCTCAGAATTACTGAACATGTGACAGCCTCCCCTCCTCATACAGACACACGCAGACACGTACTCTGTGTGTAGACACACGCAGAGTAACAGAATAACTCACCGAAGACAAAGTTGTCGGGTCTAAAAAGCTGTCCAAAGGGACCGGATCGCACCGAGTCCATGGTACCTGGCTCCAGGTCCACCAGGACCGCACGGGGGACAAATTTGCTGCCTGAAGTGTAAAAGAGGAAAGAGGGTTAGAGGGGGTGTGAAGTGATTGAACGATTGAACGATTGATATTGTGCTCATCCTGGTTCACAGGATGAGCACAATATCAAGTAATAACTATATATATATATATATACATAATAATGATCAAAAAAGAGCTGCAGATATTTATTGTAACCATTTGTTTAATGGTTACAATGTTTACTATAATGCTAACTGCTCATGCTAAGGCTAACAGAAAAGAGGAAGAAATCCTGTGTTTTATGGTTGCATATAAAAACCATCTTTCTGCGTTTCAATCTTCTTGACACTACTGGGACACGCCCCGTTTTTTTGAAAGATTGCCAAAACGCTTTTTATAGAACCACACCACTGCCACATCATTGCCACACCCTTTTTCCAGTCCCCATGTCCGCCCACCCCCTATCTCTCTCTCTCCCTCTCTCTCTTTCTCCCCTCTCTCTCTCTCTCTCTCTCTCTCTCGCTGCCCTCCCCCACCCCTCTCTCTCTCTCTCTCTCTCTCTCTCTCTCTCTCTCTCTCTCTCTCTCTCTCTCTCTCTCTCTTCTCTCTCTCTCTCTCTCTCTCTCTCTCTCTCTCTCTCTCTCTCTCTCTCCTTCTCTCTCTGTCTTTTGCTGTCCCCAACCCCCCTAGAGCCACCAGATTGCTACAGGGTGCTACTGCTAAAATGCTTAGCTTCGCAAAAAAAAGCATAGAAACAATGCGACAATGCGACCTCTTCACAGACAGGGGCCATATTTCTCATCACCTAGTGGCACTTTAATATTGCTCGCCTATTTGAAGCCTCTTGATCGTCCTACTGAGTGTTTACAGGGAGGACTACTTGGTTTCCATGCTGTGTTTAGCATACTGATTCAGACATACAGGCAGCGCCCCCTATAGTCACACAGAACCGGCTCCTCTAACCTACTGCTGTGACGGCCGCTGCACAAGCTATGGGAGCACTGGATTTATTGGCAGTATGTAAACGCTCATCGATGTTTCGTAGACAATCCCTAATCAGAGCAATACGATCCGAGTCACTCTGGGGGGGGGGGGGGGGGGGAGAGAGAGGCTGCTGATTCACCTATACCCAGTAGCCTAGCCTAGCCACCCCCTGAGGGCAATAGACAAGACAGACAGAGACAGACAGACAGACAGGGAGACAGACACAGAGGGAACGGGAGGAGGAGGAGGAGGAGGAGGAGGAGGAGGAGGAGGAGGAGGAGGAGGAGGAGGAGATGAGAGACAGAAAGCTCGAGAAGGAAGGAGTGACAGGCAGTGAGTTCCCAGGTGCTGCTGGTGCTGTCCTCATTTCGCCCCGTCCCAGTACCATGACCTACTTCCCCCAGGCAGCTCCACTGGAGAAGGGCGTACAGCGTGCCATTTAAATGAGCTCTGCAGTTTTGCATGGTGCAAGGTCGATGCAAGGATATAAACAACACTGACCTGGGGGTTTTGTTTGTTTGCTTTTTTTTGCTGCATGGGTATATAAGACGCTTAGCAACCAGATCAAACCGGAATCGACATTTTGAAATGAGAGACCGAGGTTTATTTTTTTACCTGACGCCTCATTATAGTAGACGTTTATCCGCTCGAGCTGCAGGTCACTGTCACCTTGGTAGCTCCCAGTGGAGTCGATGCCGTGCTCATCGCTGATAACCTCCCAGAACTAAAGGACGGGACACATGATACAGCCACAATAAGCCATCACATCAACATCTGAGGGTTCATTGGAGGCACAGGGTTTCAACCGGCTGTCTGTCTTGGAGTGATGCGGTGGCACACAGGGCAATGCCTGGCGAGGCCTTGTAGACGTTGCGCATTTAGGTGACAAATGCGGTGTGGTGTGTGTGTGTGTGTGTGTGTGTGTGTGGGGGGGGGGGGGGTTAACCCAAAACCTAATGAAAACCGCACCCACAAATGTGGACGTTAAAGAAAAACCACTGGCAGCACACATAGACCTACTTTCAGATAATCAAATAGATAGAGAATAGAGAATAGCGCTGTAATGAGGCGTACTAGTCAGATCACAGCGCAGCTTCATTATCTGTCTAAATGAATACATATGTGCTAAATATTCGTCTACTAGATAGGCCTACTCTTTGTCCATGGGCCAAAAAAACAACAACAACTTATAGCAAAGTACATGCTGGCTTTTTTTTATTTTTACCTTCGCCCCGATCTGGTTTCCGCACTGCCCTGCCTGGAGGTGGACGATCTCCCTCATGGTTGCGTTTCGGTGGTCGTCGCTTTTGGTCGTCTTCGTCAACTTCCTCGGTGTCCAGTCGTCAGTCAGTCCAGGCAGTGTGTGTGTGTGTGTGTGTGGAGTTGGGGGGCTGTGCTTGATCGCTGTCTCCGCACTTGCTTTTACATCCGAGGATGAAGCGACGGAGCCGGGCGAGCAGATAAACGTGCCGCTGGGTTCGGGTGACGTCACGCCGGCGCAGCATCACAACATCCCCTCTCAGCCAATGGGAGCGCAGCGGTTTTGATGCAGTGGACCAAATGATGCTGCATCACCCACCGCGAGTGAGGCCTGACATCACTCTGGACCAGACTGAAAGAGAGCTGACTGCTTCTGCATTCAGGGAGGTAATTCCAGACACATATATTTTGTGTCGGCATAAATGACAGAGCATATTGTGTAGCTGCTAATTGAATTATATTCAACACATGAGGTTTTATAAAGAACAGTGTTGCAGGCAACATGATCAAAAGTAGTGAACCATCTTTTCTATTTCATTAAAAAAAAACTTGATTCACAGTGGTCTTACTGGGAGGGACAGGGGAACGGTGTGAGTTTCTATTAACATGCAATTATGTCAGGATGTTGTTAGATGATTCATGTTATGTTATCTATTTACCTTGCTGTCTTACTTTTCAAAAATATTACACAAATATATCTCAAGTGTAAAGTTGTAAGCAGTTACATTTCATAGAACAATTTCTACCACTTTGGAGATTATTGATGACGGTGTCATTTTCAACTATACCTTCAGTTAAATACATTATTTTACAAATAGACTATATAGGCCTACATTTTAGAAACAGAAGGGAACTTGTGCGTGCATGCTTTTTTGCTGTTGATTAGACCAGACCAGCCAGACGAGCATGCCTCACCCAGAACAGCGGAACAATAATTAACTATCTGAGTGATGTGTAACCGGCGATAGTTAAATATAGGGGTATAAGCAGGGTGGGACTGTTTCGCAAAGAGCATTGCAACAACACATCTTGTTTGTTATCTGATTTAACTAGGTGATGATACACCCTGCTTTGTTATCATTGGATCCTCTGAATTTGTTTTGGAGCAGCCAACCAGCAGTTTATGGCACACATTTTTATTTGATGCCGACTCATTTCTGTTAAACCATCCAAGGCCATCTTAAGCCAACTCAATTAAAAGCATTTTAAGGTGCTCATTGTGGAAAGGTCTTGTTGTATTATGTATAATTACTTTTTGTTGCATTTCATCTCAACTCGTCTCGTCTCATGCTCATTTGATCATTTTGTTTTTAAACAGGCTTACTGTAATCAGGACACTTCTCAATGTGGCTTTCCCTGAATAAATGGAGGATTTGCTTGATTTTGACAGATTGTTTACTCCATGACACATATTGTACATAGCTGTACTGTATATATTGCTGCCATGTCACGTTCTATTCTTATTTTCATCTTTTCTTTGTTAGCTTTGCAGTTTTCCATCAACTTTCCTGAACCAACTTTCCTGTTATTGGAAGACAAAGGGTCTGACACACTGAAATCCATGGTTGATCAATAAATAGTGGTTTATTTGAACAACATATGGCTTATGTACAAGTGCATTATTAATGTTAAAACAAATAAAACATTCAAATAAAATAAATCAGAACATGTATTGGTACAATCCATGTTTTTTGTTTTGTTTTTTACATTCATTATAATCTCCATACAATAGAGATTTTGAGCCAGAAGCAAGGTCTTAGAAGCAAAAGTAAAGCCTATTGGGGGTTTAACGCAGTTGAGAATCTCATTTTCCAAGTTGAACACGTCAATCTAGTCGATCTAGTCGAGTAATCAAAGTGTCAAGACACATAAGGGAAATTCATACTTCAATGTTAGCAACGGTGACAACTGTAGAGTGACGTAGCTTGGTGGATCGTATTTCGTTAATTTCTTATGAAGAGAAGTTGACTAATCCAAAGGTCAAAGCGGTATCAATGATCGTACTGTTGGCTGGGCTTCCGCAATGCAAAGACAATTTCTACAACACGCACGTTGTTTATTCAGTGGTTTCTTTCTTAATAGTGGTTGTGAAAACAAATTTAAAAAAAGTGAATCCAGTGCCAAGGTTCAATGTATGGAAATCCGGCAAAAGATGTCTACCCACAATGCACATCTTTCAAAATCCTTCTCCTATTTCTTTTTCAGCTTTTAAGGCAGCCAAAGAATAAATCAAAAATTTGCTCAATTGAAAATATTGTGCTTTAACGCTCGGCATTGGCATTTGTTTTCACATGGAACTGTCCAACGTGTTATAATTGCATTTTCCAATCTAAATAAAATTGACACACACCATATAGTCCAGCTGTATGTGTGGATGTCTATCACAGGACAAAAAAACAAAACAATAGGTACTAGGTACGCTCCGTCAGTACATATCATAGGAAAGTATATCTACGAGCATGCACACACACACACAGCACGCACACACACACACACACCATTGTGAAGAGTATTTCCAAGATCAGACTTGTTGGCCAACCCCCGCCCCCCGCCTGAAGATAAATGACTTGCAATACATTGTTACTGTAAAAGACTGCGTTTATCACATTTGAAATGACAAGACATCATTTATTTGGCTCTAGAATCGTACAGTACAAAGTGTTTTACTATTATGAAGAATGCTGTAAACGGTGGCCTATCTACAATCATATATAGTTTGCTAGGTAAGTGTTACAATTGCCTCAATGCATCAGATATGTAACTACCGATGAACACAACTCATAATCAAGTGTAATGCTGTCCACAGTGGTGTTCTGAAAGGAACGTGACATAATGTACATGTGTGTGAGCCATCAAAGAATCGCCGTTTTCTTGAGTCTTTTGATGTAAAAATGTTAATAGGATAATATTTTGAATGGCAAATGAAGCAAAGGACTAGACCTTCATTTCAAACTGTGTGGAGTTGGCATTGCAGCTTCTGGAAGTAAAACATAGCGCATGTATGAATCGTGACATACAAATTCTGTGTACTTCACAACATTATCTGGGGGAAAAAACAATGATTTTCAATGTTGTGATATATTGCAATGTAATTAACTGGATGTTTTCACTAATGGCCCATTGAACATTTTTTTGTTTTTTTTTTCATCCTCGACAACCTCAAGGCTGCTTTTATGATGTTTATTTTGTTGACTTTTCTTTTTTCATCCATGCTTTGTCCCTAGGTGCAAAGCATAAGGTGCCACTAAACATTCACACAAACATCGTCTGAATGCCTCATAGCTTTGCACAATAAAGGGCACACGCCACAGGAGATTATGCTCCAAAAACTGAATCAAGCACAACACCTATGTATGCATTTGCTCACAACGATAGATTTTTAGAATGAAAATAAGAAAAATAACAATTGCATACCAGAGGATTTATTGACTGGAGCATTTGCAACAAAAAATACTAAAAACTCTCCCAAGCTCACACTTTCACTCTTCTTTTGTTTTACCTAAGAAGTCTTCAAAATACAAAGTTGCATCTCTGGACCTTGGAAAAAACGGTCTGATCTGGGCCTGATCTGGCCTTTCATTTGTCCTCCACAACAAAAAGGTGACATTCAGGATTTTGTAATTCATAATAACATTGTCTTAATTATTTCTTGGCACAGTAGAATTTTTAATTTGGTCAGATTAGCTTTTGGTGTTTGTGTTTAGTTATTAAATGTCCAATCGGAGCATTTGTTTAGTTTACTCAGGACAAAATACCGTAATTTATATTAACATTTTCTTTTTTTCTCTCCTGTCGTCCCTCAATGTAGCCCAACAATTTTACACACATATGCTGAGTGGACATGTCATCAGAACAGAAGTACCAGTGATTTTCTTTTTTTCTTTTTTTGGGAGCAGCAATGCAATTCCACCGATGCTCCACTTTTCCCTCTAAGTCTTTAAAACAACAGACAGTGATTCATTTGATTTTTTTTGTTTGTTTTTTTTTACACGCAAGTAAGTTCATGGGCTGGTGATATCAGCATTGCAAAAAGTTTACCGTCACACGATCACAACACAGCCTCCCAGCACTGTCCCCCGCCACTTGCATCGTCTCCGTTCATTGGCTGAATGCAGTGAGGGTGAGAACAGTAAGAAAAGTGCACCGCATATTGACACGACTCCAGAAACTGGGCTTCTCCAGAAGTCTTGGTTAAGTGCCTGTAGTGCCAGCAGGGCGGTGAACACCTTTACCGCCGCTCGCCACGCCCCGAGTGGCCCTCGGACCGTTTTCCCGCCTCACTCACCCCGCCTCACTCACCCCGCCTCACTCACCCCGCCCCCCCCACCCCCACCCACCCACCCCACACATTCACTTCTTCCCAAAAGAAGGAGAAGCTTCTTCCCTGTTTGGACCACCGCATTCATGGGAACCTCACGACGACAGCTCCACGTTGGGGGCATTGTTCTCCGTGCTGCTCGAGTCCCTGAGGGGGAGGACCCCCGAGTTTATAGGGGAGGAGGAGACAGTGCATTCGACTAGGGAGACGGGCTCCTCCTCCTCCTCCTCCTGCTTCTCCTTCTCCTCTTCTGTGGAGAACGGTTCAGCCGCCTCTGGTACCGCCATCTCTATGGCACCAGAGGTGGACGCCAGTCCCGGTGAGGGCCCCGCGGGCCCCTCGCACCTAACGTCCCCGACATCGACCGGCTCGACGACGGAGGCCGCCGCCGCGGGGGCGATGTCATCCGTGACCGAGGGAGGGGGTTTGGGGTCGTCCGCCGACAAGGCGGGGTGTGCGTTAACGGGCGGAGAGGGAGTCGGGGACGGGGGCGTGCAAGTAAGAGCAGGAGGAGGGGGAGGGGTGGGAGGAGGCGGGGGAGGAGGAGGAGGAGCTACATCATGAACGTCCTCCGTACAAGGAGGAGGAGGAGATGGAGGGGGAGGAGTAGAGTCCGGCGGTGGGGGCCGGGCACAGTCCATGCGAGGCGCCGTGGGGGAGTCTCGCTTTGGGAGCGGGGAGGAGGAGGAAGGAGGAGGAGGGAGGGTGACCGGTGCGGGTACGGGTACATCGTGGGTGGCGCCGTCGATGAGGGGGTCAAGGAAGGGGGGTGGGGAGGGACCAGGAGGAGGTGAAGGACCAGGAGAAGGAGAAGAAGGAGGAGGGGGAGGAGAAGGAGAAGCGGGAGGAGGGGGAGGAGAAGTAGAAGAGGGAGGAGGGGGAGGAGAAGGCGAAGAGGGAGGAGGGGGAGGAGAAGGAGAAGAGGGAGGAGGGGGAGGAGAAGGAGAAGAGGGAGGAGGGGGAGGAGAAGGCGAAGAGGGAGGAGGGGGAGGAGAAGGCGAAGGGGGAGGAGAAGGCGCAGAGGGAGGAGGGGGAGGAGAAGAGGAGGGAGGAAGAGGACGACGGCCATCCGGCGACGGAGCAGAGGCTTCGGGGCCGGCCGAGTCTGGGAGAACCGGGGGGCTGGAGTCTAAAAGGGCGGTGGGCTCACAGACCTCCTTGACCTGGGCGATAGGGAGGCCCCAGCGGGGAGCTGAGCGGGGGCCGGACGGCGGGAGGGCCGCAGACCCCCGGGAGCGGCGACGGGGGAGCCAGAGAGTCCACCGGCGACGGGGGACAGGGCTTCAGCGCGGGGAGGACGGGCGACCCCGCCGGACGGACGCGCGCAGGCTCTCCGTTGCCGTTCAGCCGGGTAATGACGGTGATGTCAGACGGCTTGACCGAATCCCTGGGCTCCTCCACGCTGGACAGCAGAGGGTCAGTGACGCACGGCGCTCTGTGCAGAGGGGTGGAGGACAGCAGGTGCTCCTTACCGGACAGCAGGACGCAGTCTTTGTCCGGGGAGCGGGCGATGGGGGTCATGGGCAGGGAGCAATAGGAGCGGCCGTTGGGGTCCTTGCCGTCCGCCTTGCCCAGGTGCACGTCCATGGCGGCCAGGTTGATGACGGACGGCGCGGTGAGGTCCACGGCCGAGGACGCCGTGGAGTCCATGGTGGAGACGACGGTGGCGGCCGCCTCGTGGAGCGGCGTGTCGTGCACCCGGGTGTAGTCCCGGCTGCCGTCCAGCTGGGCCAGCAGGAGGCGCTGTTCGCCGGGCTTCCTCGGGGGGAGCAGGGGCTGGCGGGTGAAGCACTCGCCGTCGGCCAGGGTCTCGGGGAGGGGCTGGTAGCGCGTCTCGGGCAGCAGCAGGATGCAGATGATGCAGATGAGGGTGCAGCAGGCGAAGATGATGTGGTGCAGGAAGTAGCCCTTTTGGTTGTGGAGCTCCATGATCGGGGCGGTGAGCATGCCAAAGCCCGCACTGGCCAGGACGAGGCCCACGCCGCCGCCCCTATGGAGGGGAGAAATACGAGGTGGTTGCAAGCTCTGCCTGGATGCCGGCAGATTACGTTCTCACATTTGACTCACAGCGACTTGAAGGTTGTTGCTGGGATACACTGACTATGAAAGGACGTGGGAGACATTGAACAAAGGCAGAAAGTAGCTCATTGTTCAAAGGAACGCTCCCGCTACGCAACGCCAAAAAAAAAAAAAAAATCACTGCCATTTTACCCTGCAGCAGTAGAGAGTGCTGCAGCACTACACAACCCTCCTCCTTCCCTTGCGGTCGGAGTCACCGACAACGCAGTTTCTGCTTCTAACCAGCAGGGGGCTTCCCACCTTACATAACATGCTGGGTCACTATCCCGGAGAAGAAGAGGGGAATTTGTAGAGACATGCTGATAGAATTACATCAGCCGTTAGACTTGTCTGAGGCGGGTGGGGTTTTAAAGTTGTCAGCAGTCCAGCATGCATCACTGTTATTGGTTGCGTAGCAATAGGGAAACAGCGGTGCCTCACCTGCATGTCAGTGCACCTTTGCATTATGAACATGCCTGTATCATGAGACAATATCTGAGAAGGACAAAGTAGACTGTATATTTGTCCTTTTCAGATATTGTCTGTGCGCATCGTATGTATTTGTCCATTCCATTATCAGTTAGGAAAGTCAAGACGCAGAAACATCATGTGCACAAAACATGAATCTAGTCATAACCTTGCATTTTAAACATGCCTTTATCGTCTTCTTCATCACGAGACAATTGGAAGAGGACAAAGTACACAGAATTTACATTTTCTCCTGTGTTATCAGTGGGCAACAGAAAGAAAACTGCAAATGTCTGGACCAAGAACAATGAAAAACAATCTAGCTATTGTTCACCCCTGCCCCTAGCCCCTAGGATGGTATGGTCCAAGTGTGTAGTGAGATTACCTGATGACGGTGGGCGTGATCTCGGCACAAAAAAAGATGCTCAGGTTGCTGACTGCGTGGGACGAGAACATGCCGATGATGGAAAAGGCGATGGAGAAGTTCCTATTCAGCGTATCAGAGCGCACTGCAGACCAAGCAGGAACCACACACACACACACACACACACACACACACACACACACACACACACACACACACACACACACACACACACACACACACACACACACACACACACACACACACACACACACACACACACACACACACACACACACAGTTTTACAACCTGTCTTCAACTGTGAACACACCTGAATAATGCATAGCCGTGTAGGAATTGCATGCATTTGTTCATCTCAGGAGGTTATTTTTGTTTTCTGATGAAGTACATGTTCTGCTGTAGCTAAATTTAACACCTGCACCGTTGAACCAACAAACGGGATGCTAGGAGGAACATACCATTGCGAGCCATCGTTTGCCATTTAAGGCTTCAATACACAGTCCGACAGTCTTACAACGAATTCTAAGTACATACAATATATCTAATGGAAGACATTTCTTTCTTTACTTCATGAAGGATTTATTTTAATGATGAAAGTATCTTTTGGCCACCGAATGCGCTCTGTTTTTCCAAAATAAAACATACAATGTACATCAATTTTTGTGGAATCAGACATTGTGTACTGTGTACTTGGATCTTTGGATGTGATCATTTGGACGCGTCGTGTCGGCCCGTGGCCCGACAGACAACAAATTTGGATGGGACGCATGCCAGCTCATTTAAGACCGAGATCATGTTTAAACGCGTCTATCAGGATGAGTGTGAGACCTGCCCGGGTAGGCATAGAGAGGATCGTGAGCAACTTATGTCTGTGATCATCTCTCTAATCGCTAATCCTCATTGTGGGATGACAGCAACAAGGCTTCATTTGGCAGCCCGGAGGAGGGATTAGGAAGGAGGAGGAAGAAGGAGAAGAAGAAGAAGAGAGAGGAATGGGTTGGTATACAAACAGAAACCAGGCCGGGGAGGTGGGACGAATGGAGAACCAGAGAAGGGGTGAGAGAGCGCACTTCCTCACAGTGTGCTTTCTCTTGGGAAACAAAAAATAAAAACACCAAAAAAAGGGAAGCATGCGCATGGGTCAACTTTAATTACCCTCGACGTATGAGGGGTGGGTTTTTGTCTATGCAGGGTTTGGGCACTCCTAATGGAATGTGTGACTGTATTATGTCTAACACGCTCTAGAAATAACACTATGGCTCCAACTTCAATATACAGTCCCATAAATAATGACTAGAGGATGACCGTCACCATACCTATATTCAGTTGAACGCTGTATTTCCCCAGCACTAGAAGAGAAAAGGAGAAAAAAATACATATTACCCACAGTGCAGTAATCGGTCCATTCAGTAAAACAAAACAAAAAAATCATCAACGCACGTCCCCCCCCCCCAAACACTAACTAGGTCAGTCACTGACAAGGTCATCAGGACATTGAAAACACAACACAGCATCAGAAGAACACACACACGCATGTTGAACAATCCTGTCAACATGCAGTTAATACTCCATCTGCCCCGGAGAAAACAGAGCTGTAACCTTGATGTGTTGACTCAAGTTAGAGATTAAAGCTCAACCCACGCTTAACTGGAAACAACTTATTTGGTGTTGTGCCTCCCAGATATCCCTGCCATGTATGTGATAGCGGCATGTATTTCGGCAATAACTTAGACGTGGGCTTTAACCTGCAGCGATCACTTTTGTTCAAAATGCCTGTTTTCCGCCTTTTCCTCCACCGACCAAAGCCTTGTAAAAGGGAACAATATCTGGGGCGATTGAGTCGTGATTGGATTGATATCGTTCACTTTTCGGCACTTGGTATAATTTGGAACGGTATAGTTTGAACAAAATTAACGGACGCAGTGAAAAAACGTATAGTGCATGTTATCCAAACAAGATAAAAGTGTAGATGTCCTTAATACAGAATCACAACGCAATGTGTGAGTGCACTTTGAAAACACATCTTTTTAAAATTGCTTTTCACATCTAACTCTCCTGACCTCTCTGTCTTTCTGACCCTTTACTTTTATCCCTTTACATGTTCTACCGTGACTTTTTATTAAAAAAATGTTTGTTTGTTTTTACTCCTGTATTTAATGTTTTATCATGAAACGTATACTCGGAAACGAGTACTCGGAAAAGTGCTACATAAATAAAATGTATTATTATTATTATGGTATTATTAGTGTTGTTTGTGTGACGTGTGAAGTGTGTCGTGTCTGCGTATGTTAATGCATTAGGGCTGCAAATAACGATTATTTTCATTGTGGATTAATCGAACAATATATTTTTTCCATCACAAGTTACCAGAGTCCAAATTGATGTCTTACATTTGCTTGCATTATCTGACAAGCAGCCAAGAAAAACTAACGTTTTCACTTTATAATGACCCACGAACCAAACATTCAAACTTTTGAAGCATCAAGCAGCACACGTTTGGTATTTGCACTTGACGAATAACCTAAAGGATGAATCGATTACAAAATATGCGATTCGATACATTTTTCCTGTCGATCGACATGACCGATGAAGCGACCCGCCGCTGCGGCCCCTCCTATTTACCCTTAAAGGAAAAGCAAAAGAGAGAGAGAGTTCAGTACTGACGGTTGAGCAGGCCCAGCTGCAGCAGCGACGCCAACGCTGTGATGATCATGAACATGAGCAGCCCGCCCCGCCGGCCCATCAGCCCGACGGCCGGACACAGCGCCATGCAGGACGCCACGGCGATGCCCGCCATGGTGTAGTAGTCGGCGTAGAAGTTGTGGAACATGGTGGTCCCCTGCGCCTCGGGGTCCATCATGCTGCGAGCGAAGCAGTGGTGGATCCCGTAGCCGGTCAGCCTGCGGGCGGTGGGGGGGGGGGGGGGGGGGGTGACATGTATACAGAGAGACGTTAGAGGACCGGAGATATGGATGGGTGGCTCAACTCACTGGTGTTGGCAACCAGGTTCGATTCCCGACCACGTGGCCGTTCCGTCTTCTCCTCTTCAACCCATTGCGTTGCCTCTCTCGTCTGTCTGTCTATCTATCCACCCATCCCTCTATCTATTCATCCATCTAAAATATATACATACGACGTATAGGCTATCGTTTCCTTTCCTAACCTGTGTCGTAGAGCACCTTCATTAGGTGAACTAATTGAAATGCACTTCATCAGTCACATATCCCACTTCATTTGCCCAGTACACAATAGCCAGTACTAAAATAAATACAATCGATCGGTAGGAGTGAATAGACATCAGCCTGTATGGGGGGGGGGGGGTCAGCTCTTGAAGGTTGGGCACCACTAGCGCGCGCGTGTGTGTGTGTACAGAACTGTATTATAAAGATCACTGTAGACATTAGACAGGACAGAGATCATTAAAGGGGTAGTAGAAGCAGAGTGGATTATGGGTGGGGTGGAGAGACCTAGAAAGACGGAGAGAAAGAGACGGAGAGGGTTGCAACGGCGATGCAAGGAAGTAAGAAGAAACAAAACTAAAGGGGACATATAGGACGAGATAAACACGATCACAGAAGGCACATCTGAGTGAAGACGGATGGGAAAGATGAAACATGCAGCGGAGTGGGCGGAAGGAGGAAAAGAGTTATCTCCTCTCCCTCCCTCCCTCCCCTTCCCTCTCCCTCCCTCCCTCCCTCTCTCTCTCTCTCTCTCTCTCTCTCTCTCTCTCTCTCTCTCTCCCCCTCCCTCTCTGCCTCTCTACTAACCTGAGTGGGCGGAAAGAGGAAAAGAGTTATCTCCTCTCCCTCACTCTCTCTCCGTCTCCCTCCCTCCCTCCCTCCCTCCCTCCCCCGCTTTCCCTCTCTACTAACCCCAGGCGAGCGTACACAGTCACATAGATACAGACATGGAAAATGAACAACACACACACACACACACACACACACACACACACACACACACACACACACACACACACACACACACACACACACACACACACACACACACACACACACACACACACACACACACAGCCCTCCAGGTTATCTATGCTTTCATATGCTCATGTAAAATTCATCGTGAGTTTAGGACACCATGCGATGAGGCTCACACTGTCAAAAGTGCAGCCCCTGTCTATAGAAAGAGCGGAGGAGAGAGAAGAGGAGACGAGATGAGGACAGGAGGGAGGAGAGGAGAGGCGAGGGGGGAAGAGAAGTGAGGAGAGACAAGAGGAGAGGGGGAGAGGGCGGAGTAGAGAAATGAGGAGAAGAGAGGAGGACAGAAGAGAACAGAAGAGAGAAGAAGCTGAAACTTTAAATAAGCGTCGTTGGGAAACGGAAAATATATAGAAACACAGCCTGCTGGATAAAAGCACCGGCGGACACTGATCAATGACGGATCGACCTCCCAGCTCGATAGTAGCATCTTGACTCCACAGAAAGGTGTGTCTATCCGCCTTCACTTTGACTACCTTACACACACACACGCACGCACGCACGCACACACTTTCCACTGTGTCCTCTCACGAATCCATCTCAGCCAAAACACGTACGGTAACATAAGGACGACATTTGACATTTGCCCGGACCCACAGAGACGTAAAGTACACTTACGAATTGACGCAGAGCACCACAATGTTTTTCCACAGATTCCTCGTCCCCACCATCTTCACGATGCAGGTCTTCTTGGGCTTCTTCTGCAGCGCTCCCTGTAGCTCTGCCATGAGAAGGACACGGTGTGGTATGGTCAGCGGCATACATGGAAAATGAACGTCTTCAGAACGAAAAACAAAAAAGGAGAGCAGCCATGTTGGCCGTGAAAAGCACCCGACGACGAGCAGTTTCGGCCACAGAAGACACGGCTCGTCCTGTTTTTGACGACTCATCATGTAAGCACTTTTGATGCTGTGTTCCCTTTGATGTCTGTCTGTGATGTGAAACTCTGATGTGAAACACGCAGGGGGGGGGGGGCTGGTGATGATACATGAAAGAAGATCAATTTGGGAGAGAAAACGCAACGCCTCATAACTGCAGGTGATATATAAAAAGCCAGCCGGGTGTTGGATGCTGTAAGGTATCGGAGAAACGGGCAGTGTGTTGCCACGACAACCGGCCTCCTTTGCTGTGTTGCCGCGGCCACGCCAACGGCACAGCATTCCACACCTCACATCAACAGCCCGGAGATATTTGGCTTTCGATGCGTCTTTGCAAATAGGACTTTCAAACAACAAACCAAATGTGTGTGTATATATACACTCACCGGCCACTTTATTAGGTACACCTGTCCAACTGCTCGTTAACGCAAATTTCTAATCAGCCAATCACATGGCAGCAACTCAATGCATTTAGGCATGTAGACATGGTCAGGACGATCTGCTGCAGTTCAAACCGAGCATCAGAATGGGGAAGAAAGGTGATTTAAGTGACTTTGAACGTGGCATGGTTGTTGGTGCCAGACGGGCTGGTCTGAGTATTTCAGAGACTGCTGATCTACTGGGATTTTCACGCACAACCATCTCTAGGGTTTACAGAGAATGGTCCGAAAAAGAGAAAATATCCAGTGAGCGGCAGTTCTGTGGGCGCAAATGCCTTGTTGATGCTAGAGGTCAGAGGAGAATGGCCAGACTGGTTCGAGCTGATAGAAAGGCAACTGTAACTCAAATAACCACTCGTTACAACAGAGGTATGCAGAAGAGCATCTCTGATCGCACAACACGTCGAACCTTGAGGCGGATGGGCTACAGCAGCAGAAGACCACACCGGGTGCCACTCCTGTCAGCTAAGAACAGGAAACTGAGGCTACAATTCGCACAGGCTCACCAAAATTGGACAATCGAAGATTGGAAAAACGTTGCCTGGTCTGATGAGTCTCGATTTCTGCTGCGACATTCGGATGGTAGGGTCAGAATTTGGCGTCAACAACATGAAAGCATGGATCCATCCTGCCTTGTATCAACGGTTCAGGCTGGTGGTGGTGGTGTAATGGTGTGGGGGATATTTTCCTGGCACACTTTGGGCTTATTAGTACCAATTGAGCATCGTGTCAAATCCACAGACTACCTGAGTATTGTTGCTGACCATGTCCATCCCTTTATGACCACAGTGTACCCATCTTCTGATGGCTACTTCCAGCAGGATAACGCGCCATGTCATAAAGCGCGAATCATCTCAGACTGGTTTCTTGAACATGACAATGAGTTCACTGTACTCAAATGGCCTCCACAGTCACCAGATCTCAATCCAATAGAGCACCTTTGGGATGTGGTGGAACGGGAGATTCGCATCATGGATGTGCAGCCAACAAATCTGCAGCAACTGCGTGATGCTATCATGTCAATATGGACCAAACTCTCTGAGGAATGTTTCCAGTACCTTGTTGAATCTGTGCCACGAAGGATTAAGGCAGTTCTGAAGGCAAAAGGGGGTCCAACCCGGTACTAGCAAGGTGTACCTAATAAAGTGGCCGGTGAGTGTATATATGAATGAGAGAGAGGGAGAGGGAGAGGGAGAGAGAGAGAGAGAAGGCTCATCTCTAAATCATGTTCATCCCTGTTACCTCTATTATATAGCAGCCAACAACTGTGTCTCAAGACTCAAATGTGCGAGAGGGAGCTATAAGGCTTTTGGACATCTGCCGGCTGTGGGAGTCAAATTAATGGCTAGAGCCGGGGTACTTTCCTAAATGCTTACTCAGCAAAGAAAAGGTGACTAGAGGGGTTTTATATATTTGACTTTAAATGACTCCCCCCGCTTTGACTTTCTTTTTTTCTACTTGGCTTGAAGACGTATATAGAATCGTGACTATTAATACCTGTTCAATGGCGTTGTCCGAGAGGGGGTAATGTGTATTACAGTAAAGCGCGGGAGGTAACACAACTTGAACCTTAAAATACATACAATGATTTCAGATAACATGTTTACATCCGGCCTTGTAGCCGCTATTTGTTTAACCTTGGTACAAAATGGCCAACCCGTGTCCATATGGAGTCGGTGTCATCTCCTGGTGATAATGAAATTATCGAAGGCCCCCCCCCGAGGGCTGCAGGGTGTGTTTACCTCACTCCACCACCTCAGGAGTGGCCTGTTACTATGGCGATCAACAAGGGAATGGACGTTCCCTTGTCAATCTGCCTTATTTAAAAAGGAGATCGTTGAGTAACCCGACAACACCATCCCATGCGCACAGAAAGTGAGTCACCACCAAATTGTGCCAAAAGGTTATTGCAGTTGCTTTCTGCTATTGTTGCGATTTGTGACGGGACACGCAATATTTGGGATAAAATGTAGCATCACACCATTTACAGACTGCAGAGTTCGATATGTTCAACTGTACAGCAAATCACATTTAAAAACACACACACAACAAGAGCATACATTGCAAAAAAAACAATTGAATCAAATCATCTTTTTCCTTGCATGTTTTACCCCCTACCTGCGAGGACCTGATCGGTGTCCAGCTCTGTGTTCACCTGGTTCTTCTTGGCGATATGTCCCATAATCCACTTGGAGCGAGAGTACTGCTGTGTGGCCAGCAGCCATCGCAGGGACTCGGGGAAGATCCTGCCGAGGAGACACACAACGCGCGCTTCCATCATCACAAAGCAGACCCTTTTAAACATTACTCTTAAACATCGGAGCCTTATCGTGACTATCCAAAGGGATTCACAGGGAATTCAGATACATGGCACTAATGAGCCGGGAGGGATGTGGGGTCTCGCTTCATGTAGGCCGTGGAAATCGAACCCGGTACCTTTCGGTTTGGCGTCGGGGAACGCCCTAGCTTCGACACAATCCTCTACCCCTACCAATCTATTGCCAATACATATTATTTGGTTTATTTTCTCACCTATGGTTTAAGGGTGGATTATATCAGTGATGTTGTTTTGGAAATCTGACGGCTGGGGTCTTTTTTTCCCCCCTCCCAAGTAGGTCGTGTGTGTTTCTATGTTTGTATTGGGGAGCCCTTTGTTGTGCAGGTGTGCGGAGCGAGGCGGGCCAGCTGTGTGATACTCCCATGTAGAATGTAAATGAGCTGAA
Source organism: Merluccius polli (assembly GCA_030340625.1). NCBI lineage: Eukaryota > Metazoa > Chordata > Actinopteri > Gadiformes > Merlucciidae > Merluccius > Merluccius polli. The sequence continues at coordinate 42,863 of JAOPHQ010002898.1, forward strand.
TGTTTCCCCTCTCCACTGGGTACCGCATGGCTGCCATTCTGCTCTGTTCCCCCTTCTCCGAAACTACATATCAAGGAGGGGGTCGACAGTTTTTTTAATTTGTATTATTCATTATTGGGAATTGTGGAGTGTGTGTGTGCGGTTGATGGCCAGTTTACAGCCTCACCGGGCCCGAGTCAGACTGATTAGACTCTCGGGCCGGGTGAGGCTGTAAACCGGCTATCAACCACACACACTCCACATGTATCAAACCCACTTAACCAAACTGATGACTTTGTATGCGGAATGACAAAAGACCCCCAAAAAACACACTGGAGACATGCAGACACCATCATAGGGGGAAACCGCCAGTAAAGTTAACCTCGACCAGAGGCAAAAACCTGAAGCCTTTGACGCCTTTCAAAAATTAAACTGCAAACCGACTAGAGGAGATCTTGCCCTTCAGCACAATAATGGCTCTCATTATTGACCCTAGCATCTGTGGCAAAGTACAGCAGATGTCAGGGGCACCTCCTCATCCTTACCATATGTAGGACAGCATCAGCAATAGAGGGCAGATGATGACCGCCTGCAGGACCTGCCAGTCGCGACACAGGTACGCTACCCCGGGCATCAGGAGCTGGCCGCCCAGCACCACGAAGCTAGCCACCATGGTCATGGAGAAACGCCAGGCTGGAAGACATAGCTCTAGCCCTGAGAGAGAGAGAGAGAGAGAGAGAGAGAGAGAGAGAGAGAGAGAGAGAGAGAGAGAGAGAGAGAGAGAGAGAGAGAGAGAGAGAGAGAGAGAGAGAGAGAGAGAGAGAGAGAGAGAGAGAGAGATGAGGATTCATGCAATTGTATGCTCATTTCTATTAAAATGTTAGTATTACGGTACAATAACTGGAATGTTGAGACATGGCATAAGGAATAAACTAAAATAAAAAGGACATTGAAGGAAAATGCAAAAGTAAAAAATATGTCCATTATTGATAAGCCCTATTTTTTACTGGTTGCAAAACTTTCTTATAGACTATGTGACGTTGCAAAGGCAGAAACGATTGACATTAATAGAGAGTATGTCTCCGTCTAGCTGGAGCAGCAACCACAAAGTGTCATTCGTTTCATAGGAACAACTGAAAGATTGTGTCTTGGATTCACTGCAAATCAACTTCATAATTCAGACCTTCTGGCCTCACCCCACCCCACCCCACTCGCATTTCACCCCACTCGCATTTCACCCCACCCAACACAGTGGAGCAGATCAGGGAGTATTCTAGATGTAGGGTAGTTTTTCCCCGCTGTCGAGTTCTGCATGAATCTATTTGAATCGGTTGCACGTCATTTGGAAAAGGTCAGATTAGAGGAAGCGTATAGAAAGACATGGTGTGGATAATTAGGCGAGACAAGACATTACGGTTCCTGACTGTGACAACTAATCGTGTACAGACATACCATCAAGCTAATGTGAGACTAATGCATGAATGCATGTTCACATCAAACCAATTGTGATGACAATATTATTACTATAAGAGCAATTTAAGCCACAGTAAAAACACATAACAGATACAGATTCAGATCCGAAGGGCTTTATTGGCATGGAAAACGTACACTAACATTGCCAAAGCACAAAAAGTTAAATAAAACGAAATGTAAGATACAAAATAATAGTACAACATTTACAACAAATGATGAAAACATCTAAAAAACAATATAATACAAATTGAAAAGTGTTGAGTTTATCAAACTATTTCCTGGGACTAGGCCTCAGGATGACTTGGCTCCACCCATCTCTGTGAACATTATGAACAGCATTCACTACAACTGCTACTGCCACAACTGAAAGCGTGTAAAGGCCCCATGGTGATAATAATACTAGGGAGTCTACACAGTTGTTATTCTGTGCAGCGAGTCAGTGGACTAAACGCGGCGGTGGACAAGAAAAGGGCTTCCTTGTGCTTCGTTCTTTCACTCGGTCAGAATGGCAGCGATTCATTCAAGCCCAGCTCATTAGCATGCACGGCGCTGCGGCGGGCCGCAAGCGGAGACAGGCCGGCCCCTTCAAGCCCGAGCAGGAGCACACAGGAGGCGCGCCGACATCCCAATCGCCACACAGCACAATGTGTATGGCCCCGTAACACAGCCATCCACTAACTGCCACCACATCACAAATGCCCCCCCCCCCCCTTTTTTTGGAGGGGGGTGGGGGGGGGGGGGGCAGTTCATGGGAGGAGAAGGCAGTGCATGTCACCTTCTGGATGTTACCAATGGGGGACATTTTCTGTCGCCGCCTCGGACGGCCAACAGATGGGGCAAGATGGGTTTCAAGGTGATAGGTCCTGGGTAATACAGTCACTGCCCAAAGGCCACTTCATTCAAGCGAGTGAAAAAAGGAATTTCAATTAGCAACCTAACCACCCACCCCCCCTCCCCGCCTCCTTCTACACACCCTCACCACCAGACAACCACCCCCCCCCCCCCCCCCTCTACACACCCTCACCACCCCCCCCCCCCCCCCCCTCCCCAACCTCTTTCTGAACGGCCTGGACATGAATAATAGCCTCTGTTCACAGACACTGTCGCAGCTGGAACCACAGAGCCAATGAGTGTAGAGCAGGGCAGCGGGCGCACAGCCTGCTGGGTTTGAACCAACTCACCCCAAGTCTCTCTCTCTCTCCCTCTCTCTGTCTCTCTCTCTCCCCCTCTCCCTCTCTCTGTCTCTCTCTCTCCCCCTCTCTCTCAGCCAGGGAGGGGTTTGAACCAATTCACCCCAAGTCTCGCTCCCTCTTTTGGAGCCAGGGAGAGACAAGAGGGTTCACCGGACACAGACTGCTCGCTCTTTGGTTCTGCGTCATATTTGCTGAATCTCCAGCGTCATGTGAAGGGAACAGGTCAATGCATCGCACCCGCGCACAGTATAGGGTCCTTTAGTCAGGAGAAAGTGTGTATTTGCTGAGACACACTCGAGAGTGTGCACACACACACACACACACACAGTACAGAACTTTGAAAATACATTTCAATTTCAATACATGTGGCGGTCCCTAAACTTAAACACATAAAACTCACCAAAAACATTGACAAAAGTTTGTGAAAGGGTGGGGTGGGGGTTGGGGGGGGGTGCAGACTGTAGATGGAGTCACAAAGCAAGAGGTTCCTGGGTTCCTGAAAAGGGACTGGAGGCATCATGAGCGCCTTACTTGTGCTGACCCTAATCCTAAACATCTCCCTGGATCAGCACTCTGGTTCAGGGCCTTGCTGCTGACACAGAGTGCTCCCCCCCCTGCCCCCCCTAGCCTCAGCTCAGCTGATACTACAACACAAGGACTTTATCATCAGACGCTGTTTACCAAGAACAACCCTTCTGGAAAGGGAAGAGGGTGATGCACACAAGCATGAGTGAAAAAATTTGTATATGCACTGCACACAAGCCAATTAATAAATTGGCATAATCTCCAAAAGTGAGCTTGAGCCGGTTTGCTGACTTTTGCACAAAATAAAAACCGAGTGTGTGATTCCCACCGTCTGGTACACACACACACACACACACACACACAGTACACTAGCCCTGTGTGGAGCCCACAACCCTCAGTCAAGGAGCCCCATTGTTATCAAAGCGATACAACCAGCTTGATCACCAGGGGCGCGCAGTAAGACCATTTCCTGCAAGCCACCAGCTAATGCCACGACCTTCGCTGGTCACATGAGCACCACATGGTCGCATTACCATGATGTCACCGCCTGAGCCCGGCCACTGGGTTTGTGTGTCACATTCCGACCGGCTAATTCTCACGTCGCGCCATGCAACAGTATGGCCTCGCGTGATACTCAGCGTTTTGTAGCACGAGAAGCTACAAAAAAATAAACGCGTTGCCAAACCCCAATATCAAACCTCAGGGACAACATTATCCCTGGGTCAACACAAGTTATAGTGAAATACTTGCCGAGAGCTATACAGCAAGTGCCATCCCTTGGTAACCACCATTTGAGCCAATTACAACGCTGAGTGATGTTGTTCCTGTAGTTGGAAGTTAGTGTTTGGTTACTCTTTAACTGTAAATCAAGTGGTAGCGCTTGTAATGACCAGGGAAGCGGCATGTAAATGCCGTCCGTTTGCCATGACGACATACGTCGCTGTTGATCAAGGCCTTATCTCCAACAATGGTGGTCATAGGTCATAGCCATTTTGATCGACAAGTGTTTAAAGGCTAAGCTGTTTATACATCTACCACTGCAAAGGTCATGCTGTCAAAGATTAGCAAAATGCAAAAAAACATTAAACAGCTGTATCACATGCATGCCCCGACTATTGGAATACAATGACATATGATGAACTCATGAATGATTAAAAATGGTTTCGATTCTAAACTACAGTATCTGAAGTATATTATCCAACTGAACAATAGACCCACCCATTGTTCAGTAAAATGAAGTCTCGATCAAAGTGCTCAGTCCCCTGTAGTCTCATTCACAAAAGACAAAGTGTGGAAGCTTTGCTGATTGGGCCACTCATTGGACTTCGACCAGGTATGTGTGGACCGAGATAGCACAGGGATTATGTCACAACATTTATCTCATAGTTGTCCTCACAATTGGGCCCAGCCAGCAGCACAGAACATGCATAGTTGGTTCACTTTATTCAAGCTGCACTCAAGGAATTGTCGAACTACTGTATACATATACAGTATATAGGACACAATGTGGAGGAAAGCTATGAGGTATGCTGAGTGGACAAGAACACATCTGCACAACAACAAAAAAGAGAAAAAAGGGGGAACTTTAACCCTGAATGTTCCCATGAGGCAAAAACAATCAGGAGCATGCAGTGCACCTTAGCCTACTTATCTGGGGACAGAGGGGACAAAGGACAGATTAGGAGAAGGGTAGAGCAAGGAGACATGGACTTAGTTGATTAAGTATCACAGGGAGATTGTGTTTAGCATTGGTGCTCCCTACAACGGGGGCAATATCAACCCACTCCTATCCTTTGAGTACCTCACCCCGAGGTTGGTTCATCAATGCCTGTAATGACATTAAGTGGTTGACGAGAAACCAGTAATCATAATAATACTTCTTCTTCTTCGTCTTGTTCTTCTCCTCCTCCTCCTCCTCCTCCTCCTCCACAGAGTCTGTGTGTGTGTGGGAGTCATTTTCTCCCCGAGGCGTTCTCAGCACAGTATCTCTGCAGTGGTGTCAGACTGGTCGTGTCTGCTTTCCACTGCAAGACATATCCATGTGAGGGGGAAATAAAAACTGTCCGGACCATGACAATATCCAGCACAATGCTAATCATGTCAAACAGCTCAGATTGAGAGATTTCCATCAGAGAAAGAGAGCGGAGAACGGCAAAGTCAATTCATACGCAGACAGCTAAACGGACGAGTTGGCTTGCAAACATAACTCAGACCGTCAGACTGTATAGGAATCCGTCGCTGACAGAAGGAAATCCACACACACACACACACACACACACACACACACACACACACACAGGAAATCCCCTCATCTCAGAGCATAGAGATGAATACTGATGATAAGAGGGCACCGCAGTGAGCCTAGCCTATTTTAGCTATAAAAAAAAAACTAGCCTAGCCTAGTTTACACAAGCCTAGCCTGGCTTAGCCTGGCCTAGCTTAAACTAGCCTAACTTAGTTTAGCCTAGCCTAGCTTAAACTAGCCTAGTTTAGCCTAGCCTAGCTTAAACTAGCCTAGTTTAGCTTAGCCTAGCCTGCGGCCCATCCGGTTTGAAAGGGAATACATCTTTATTCCCATTTCAAGATAAGCTATACACTTTCTCTTGATATTGAGATATCAACAAAAAAAAGAGAATGGATGGAAGATGACTTGACTCCATTGTTATGACAATGGAGTCAATACAGAATAGACTGTAGTCTTCTCTACTGAACCAACAGTACTGAAATAATAGCTCTGTATGTACAAAGGGAGTAAACACCAACCAAAAAGTCAATACATGCAGGTGAACACCTGGTTGTGTTGACCCATCAGAAAATAACAAATTGCAGTTTCTGGAATGATGACAGTCGACACCATTGTAGCAAATGGTGGACGATAAGCTGCTGAATAAATAATAGTTAAACACTTCTTGTAGTTATTGTAGCAATGGTCACGTGACATTTCCGTGTCACACACAAACTATCAACTGTGTTGTTTTGAGTTGCCCTTGTTTGACTGGAAAGCGATAAGAGATACCTCACTATCCACTGCACAGAAAGTTTAGTTATGTTCCACATTGTAAAACAATAGAATTGTAATATATAAATTGTATTATATAAATGTATATGTGTATATACGACATGGCTACTAGTGCTGGGTGGTATGACCAAAAATGTGTATCACGGTATTTTCTAGATTCTACGGGTATCTTTTTCGGTTTATAGTGCCTTATACCATGGCCCGGGTGAATACTTGATTCTGATTGGCTGGGGAGGTGTGCATCATTTTTCGATAACATGCACGGCCATGACGCAAGCAGCCTCATCGCCGTTCTAAAAATGAATGCGAAAAGTTAACACCTTATACACCTATAACACCCTTATATTTGTATTGATTCGTAAATGGCTTCGTGGATTATCCCTTACTTATTCTTCTGTTAGGAGTACATAGAACTAGAATATAAAAACATTGTAATGTTATCATGTATACTGAAGGCTTAGCCTGGCAAGCCAGACCCACATCAGAAAGATGTAGGGTCTGGCACTGCTCCATTGGCAGTGTGGGCGGGATAAACGGTTGTCTTTCAAGTTCCCTCTGCACGCAATAGGATAGCACTACAACCAATCAGAGCAACGAAGAAGGTGACGTAGTCAGAGCGACGACTCTACGTAATTAATCAAAACTCAGAATACATATTTATTTTCGAGGGAAGACTTCAGTGCCGTTCTTTGTTCTTTTCTCAAATAAAATGTTAACTTCACGTCTTGAAGAGTCGCGGCCAAAGCCGAGTCGAAAGACAGCTGTTCGCCAGCAGCAGCAGCCATGTTTACCTCTAACACGGAACCGTCGGAACTCTGTCGTCATGGTAGCCCGGCTTCCGACTCCGCCCCTCACGCTGTGATTGGCCTGACAGATTTTCTGCTTCCAGCACCGAAAACGACGACTAAGGGCTAGACCCCCTGGCTGCAAATTAAGTTTGCTGCCGCTAGGGGCGTATAGATTTCTAGGCTACTGAAGGCTTTGATTACTATAGAGTTTGCTTGGCCCCACAAAATGATACAACATATGAAGGAATCAGAATGCATGAAACAGTTGCAGAATGTAAACCATTTTTATTGTGCAAAAAACTTGTTGCAAACTGCAACATAGTAAAAACAAAACTTAAAATAAATAGATATGCAAACAACTTTAACATTGTTTCCTTTTTAAAACAACATATTTTAAGATAGTTGTATAAAGCTAGCCTAGAAATCTAGACGCCCCTAGTGGCAGAAAATTTAATTTGCAGCCAGGGGGTCTAGCCTTTTGTCGTCGTTTTGCGCTGCTGGAAACAGAAAATCCGTCAGGCCAATCACATCGTGAGGGGCGGAATCGGAAGCTGGGCTACCATGACGACAGAGTTGCGACGGTTCCGTGTTAGAGGTAAACAATGGCTGCTGCTGCTGGCGAACAGCTGTCTTTCGACTCGGCTTTGGCCGCGACTCTTCAAGACTTGAAGTTAACATTTTATTTGAGAAAAGAACAAAGAACGGCACTGAAGTCTTTCCTCGAAAAGAAATATGTATTCAGAGTTTTGATTAATTACGTAGTCAGAGCCGTCGCTCTGACTACGTCACCTTCTTCGTTGCTCCGATTGGTTGTAGCGCTATCCTATTGCGTGCAGAGGGAACTTGAAAGACAACCGTTTATCCCGCCCACACTGCCAATGGAGCAGTGCCAGACCTTACATCTTTCTGATGTGGGTCTGGCTTGCCAGGTTAGTATAAAGCATAAACACTATAAAACTGACCTGAACTTCAAGTATTCAATTCTTTTTGTCATAAGCAGTGCCTCGAGCAAATGCGTATTCAAGCGATGTCTGACCTTTAAGTTTTGGCTTCACCGTTTCACCAGCACTAACGTTACTTGGCGTTTTCGAATCTGACCGTAGTCGCATACAGTCTTGGTGTTTCCCACACGTGTTTTCTGCTGAGGTGATGGACTAAGTTGCTTGTGTTGCCACCACCCGCAGTGGCTCGACATAATCTGACATAATTTTCATTTCAATTTTGGTCTACATCGTTTTTTTGAAAACCAAATAACTTCCAAACAACGGACACAGTTCCTCTCTTGGGCACAATTTATTCTGCTGCATCTCCGATCTCTCTTTCTTCTTCCTCCATCTTTCCTTTCTTTTCTTTGCTTACATTACCTGCCTGGCTAGCGAGCTGTACCCAGCATGCCGTTCGGCGGTGTTACATTTAATAGGGTCCCCTCTCAATACACTACACAGCCGTAGCGTGCTTCGCTGCCTATTGAAGAGTTACAGCAATTATTTCACCGGTATGGCGGTTTATGAAAAATTCATATCGTACAGGAAATGAACACCGGTATACCGGATGTACCGGTATACCACCAAGCACTATTGTTCCTTCAATCACAGTTGAGTAACTCGACAACATGATCCCATTCGCACAGAAGTAGGAGGAGGAGTCACCACCAAAGTGTGCCAAAGGTTATTGCGGTTGCTTTTTGCCATTACCTTTCTGCACTAGAGCACATGATGCACAAAGAGCATGTATAGACAAGTCTCTTGTAATCCACAACTAATGGAACAGAAGTCCTTTTAATCAAGAATTAGACGTTTCCATCGATCTTGGGTTTTTGGGTATTTGTCCTTCCATTTTGTATCCCACAAAAAAGGATTTCATCAGCATTTCACAGTAAATATATCATCTGAGAAGATATTTACCTTACGGATAGTAGGCATAGTCCTGACAATGCTAAATTGCTCTAAACGGTCTGAAATAAACACATTTCAAATTTAAATCAATATTTAATTTAGCCCCAAAACTACCCAGGTATGAGTGTAAACAAAAAAACCTGGTATAGCCAACACACTCACCGTGGCTCAGACTGATCATTACAATGTTCACACACAAACACCCAGTGGGGCACACGAGCATGAGTCAGCTAAACAGTGTGTTGAGTGCATTTGTGTGTGTGTGTGTGTTCATTTATGTGGTGTAAAGCGTGTGTATGTCTATGCACGTGCGTGCGTGCGTACGTGCGTGCCTACGTACTACATAGAAATGTACCAGCTTACAGCAGCACCGTGGCCCTGGGTTAGATAACGGCCAGGGCCTTGCCTAATGTTATGGCCTTGGAGAAAACTATGCTAATACACCGACGGCTAACCCACTAATGCAGGGTAAATAGCAGCAACACTACATAAAATAGCCATTGTAGTGCCTCATTTGCTTTTATCATTTTTTATGAATATGTTTCTCATCCCACGTGCAAATCCATTATACATTTGCAGTGGTCTTTCATCGTTAGTCACTGGGAGTGGGTGAGTTCTCAATCCAAGAGGCTTTTATCGTAGCATTTGCCCATCACAGCAGCATCCCTGTCCCCACACAATACGACAAAGATGTTTACAGATGACTTCAAGCTTTTGAAGAGATTGCATGGCCGGCAATTTATCCATTGGCCATTCCCTAGTCCTACTGTTCAGATGAATGGGACCACAAATGGGTTGTAATGCCTTTAGTCACCTTTAGTTTGTCCAATTTGAAGTGACAATAAATGGGGTTTGGAGGGTTCTCCTTACGAAATAGGAATATGATATCACCGCCGTCACTCGAGGCTCGTATATACAAATGACAAGGCTTCAGGGAGGAAAGGGCAAATGACATGGAAAGAATATGGGAAATGTCTTGCGCTATGTAAAAACGTTGCCGACATCAAGTCCCACGTTTGCGCAAACATGGTCCACTCAGTGGCAGTTTGAATCAGTTGGAAAGTGAGCCACAAAGGAGAGTCATGCGGTTGTACGGTCTTCCAGTGGCGTTGACTACGAAATGTCACATGACAGGAGGAGGATTGTCACATGACAATCCCGACGGTGTTTACATTTGAGTCATCCAACTTATACTCTCATCCGTAGCACACACTTGCCAATGTGCAGCAACAGATACTGCCTTGCCCAAGGACGCATTGCCGCTCCTGGTCTGCGATGAGAGGTGACGAGTGACTGCCGAAACTAAACCCACAGCTGTTGCGGTTGTAAAACGTTCAGCCCCGCATGAGCGCGAACACGGTTGATTTGGAAAAGCCCCTGGGAGTCCAGTGACTAATCTGCAAGTTGATGGGAGTGCAGAGAGGAGTCCCACATTACAGACAGAAACCTGTGGGACTACTCGCCAAGATTGTCTGTCCAAGTACAAGGCGTTCCTCGCTATGAGGTCAGCCTAACATGTTAAAAATACAACAGACAAGCGAAACAAAAAACAAAAATAACAAAAAGCTACACATGATTCAACAAGAGAGACCGAGGGATTGTCATTTAACGACAAACCCTCGGTCTCTCTTGTTGAATCATATATAGTGTAGCCGTCGCTATAATACATAGCGTATTTACCTTTGCTAAGCACCGGCTCGGCAAGAGTTTTGTCAATACAGGGAGAGAAAGGGGAGGAGGTACGGTCATAACCCTAACAGATATAAATCAGCCCCCAGACAACAATTTCTATTACAAACAGGTTGAGCACGCTTTACGTAAGATTGTAACCATTAACAAAAACATACGACGGGCTATGAACAGTAAGGGTTAGAGGCACTCGTTGAAGCACTGTTTATGCTACGCAATCACCAGCTTGGAGATCAAAGTGTAGCAAAAAACAAACACTGGAATTTAAAAAGAGTAGGAAGAAGAGATTACCTTACCACTCCCAAAAACTGGGAGTGGAGAGCAGAAGACCAGAAAGCGCCCAGTGAATAGGAAAATAAATAATCAGGAAAATGTTGCAAGCATGCGTGCGTGCGTATGTGTGGCCATATGCGTGTGCATGAACCTATTCTCAAAGTTATAGCCCAGAATAATTGGGCTTTCCTGGAAGTAAAGATAGAGCTGACTAGAGCTGAATAGAGTAGACACCATGTCCCCCAAGAGAACAGTCCTTCCGTATCTTTCTCAACTGCTACATTTTGCAAGCCGTTTCTCCACTGGCACCTGGCTGCTTCCAGAGCACAATGTACATTTTTACAGTTTAACTTTGTTCGTTTGTTTTCTACCGGTCACACGAGGGGAAAATGAATGGCAACTAACAAAAGCAATTCCGCATTTGCCTTTTTCGCTTTAACCAATTCACTAACCAGGCGGCTGTACAATTAAAACCCTGACGACAAAGCGCGCCAGAAGCTATTGAACTGTAATCGCTATCCTGATGGGGATTAAATGGAGGGTAATGGTGTATTTGAATGGGTGAGACAGGCCGTCAGGATTTTTTACCAAACTTATGCCCAATTAGAGTCTCTCTCTCTCTCTCTCTCTCTCTCTCTCTCTCTCTCTCTCTCTCTCTCTCTCTCTCTCTCTCTCTCTCTCTCTCTCTCTCTCTCTCTCTCTCTCTCTCTCTCTCTCTCTCTCTCTCTCTCTCTCTCTCTCCCCCCCCCCCTACCCCCCGGGAGGAGAGAGATCCATGTGCTGCTATTTCAGGAGCGCAGCGGACCATTTCAAGGTATGCCATGTGGAGTAAATTAGAGTGACAAGGACACAGAGGACCACCCCTCCCCTCTCCCCTCCCCTCCCCCCCCCCCCCCCCCCCCCTACACATATTTTTGCCCCTCCCTCTCTCCCTCCCTCCCTCCCTCCCTCCTCTCACCCAGACAGTGACTGCAGCCAAAGAGGCTTTTAGAGATCGTTTGACCACGCTGCAACATAGTGCAAGGCCAATTATCAGGATGCCATCGAAAGTCTATGTCGATCTCCCTCAGAGAGAAAGAGAGAGAGAGAGAGAGCCTCTCATAAACACCGTTACACTTAAACAAAATTGAATCTGAGATAATTTCAAGGGTATAGTAGATGAGAGTAGTCTCAATAAGTAGGGGCGCTGGACATATCAAAATCGATACCTCAGGATCGAAAACCAAAAAATGATGCGGGGTCGTGGCAACATGACTGTGTTACAGGTCAGAGCCTGCTCCTATGCTGCCGGGCTGCTCTGACTGACAGAGACGGTTATTTCACAGGAGTGACTTTGTGATCAGGTGTCTCCCGCTGTAATGGGGGGTCACGGATCGGAGGAGCAGGGGACAAACCGAAGGATAACACACACACACACACACACACACACACACACACACACACACACACACACACACACACACACACACACACACACACACACACACACACACACACACACTCTATTTTGGTTACAAACTCACTTTCACTTTCACAGCCGTTAGAAACGAGATGAGGTAAAATATGTCAATTTTACCAGCGGACCCACAGACTCGACAACACACCGTTTACAAATATGGTTCTTCCTTACGTCCTTACAATATTACCATTCGCTGTATATATCCTATATATCCTATAGCACAGTGGTTCTCAACTGGTCTAGCCTCAGGACCCTTGTGACATGTGTCTTTAGTCATTAAGTCACGACCCAAAAATAAAAAAATGTATTTACCAATATTGTAGTAATCAACAATGCCTTCATCTATTGTTAAAAACATGGAGCAAACAAAAAGCTGCAACAATTGGGGCTAAACTCAATTAACTAGTAAGCCATTGAAACATGAATTAACATTAAACCATTAGTTCATTCATGGGCTTCTTTCAAAAGTTGAAGGTTTGGCACATGCTCTGTGACCCACTCAAAATGCCCTCAAGACCCACTTATGGATCGCGACCCACCAGTTGAGAATCACTGCTATAGCATATTCGATTCAATACCTGCACTGTATTTATATACCCTGTTTATATGTACATATTATTGCACTGTACTACTCTGCACTTCTGGTTAGATGCCAAACTGCATTTCGTTGTCCAAGTACCTGTTACTTTGTTCAATGACGATAAAGTTGAATCTAATCTAAAAATATTCTATGCCTACTTACTTATAAACTCACAACAACATCAACGGGCATAACACTCATCAGGACATCATCAGGAAGGAAGGAAGGAAGGAAGGAAGGAAGGAAGGAAGGAAGGACGGACAGACTTACTGAGTACGTAGAGAGAGAGGGTGATCCCTGCCAGGCAGAAGCCCTCGAAGAAGCGCAGTGTGCTGAACATGGGGACGTTGACGGAGAAGGCCACCGTCAGCCCGAACACCAACATGAACAGCACCGATATGATGAGCACAGGGTGGCGGCCGAACCTGCAAGCGGGGCGCAGATCAACATTACTCTGTAGTATTGTGGTTCTTTATTAATAATAATAATAACTTTATTTTATACAGCTCCTTTCTCACACTCGAGGACGCTTTTCAAAGCGTAACAGACAAAAATACATTGACATACAAGCACAATATACAAACATACATATATACAGACAGGGCAGGGGACCGTATTTGTAGTTTGCCATCTGGATGAGATAAGATGTACTTTATTGATCCCAGATGGGAAATGAGGGAGGTCACACCCTCATTTCCCATCTGGACAGTAAAAGCAATTTGAAAAAAAAAGAAAGATACAAATGCCATAAAAACCTACAGGAAGAAAATATACAGCAAATCTACCGATATACACATTATTTCCATCAATGAAGAACTGACCGTACTGCGTACTCACCAGTCTGCAAGTACCCCAAACACCAGGTATCCAAAGATGGATCCCACCAGAAGAGAGAACTTGGCGATGTGGACTTTCCAGGCGGAGTCGCACACCAGACTCCACTGTAGAGACAGGCAAGACAGACGGACACAATGAAATGTTGACCATCCTGCCGTCACGGATTTACGGTACAGTACACTCTGTGAGTTCCTATCTAGTTAATAAAATAAACCTTTGTATCTTTGTACCTAGAGGCATCGCTCTTTCTCTCCCCAATTGAAAGGTGTTACGTTAGTTAGCATTCGCATTGTCACTGGAGCCACGAAAATGGCATTGAGGCCATGCCAACCGACTCACTTCTTTATTGTGCAGATTCCTTTAGTTGTCTAACGTTTACATGTCAACCTCCCCCCATAGTGTACTGCAAATTAACTTGTCCTGTCCCGCCACTCCTTTTTCCAACACTCAACAGGTCACTCCCCTCACCTTTTTGTTTCCTTTGTTGTTACTGCCCACAATGTGAAAGTTTCCCTATAAAGAATCAGATACACTCATTGTCTAATTGAAGATGCTTGGTAAATGCTCCCCTGTGTTTCCCATGATCATGTCTTAATTAAATCAAATACTTTGCTATCAAGAAGTGTCCTAAAAGTAATTATTCTTCAAATGGGCGATTAATCACAAATAGGTCTAATAGCCGATCACCTGTTTCCTACGGTTATCAAATAGAAATGAAGAGTCACTAACTATTTCAGAAAGAAGAGGTCAATGGCGACCAGATAGATGAAGAGAAAACATGCGTTCACACTGACTGGACAGCCTTGGATAAATAAAGCAAGGCCTTCAGTCCAAACCAAATCACGAGATGGCCTTGCAAAAGACTGCTTCAAGATTGTTTCATCAATGTTTCATTGTAATATTTAGTTGGACATGTATTTTTTTTTTTTTTTTTTACAATTCTAGCTTTTATGTGTTGATATATGACATTGATGCGTATTTTATCGGGGAAGATAAAACTAATCAGAATGCAAAGTGAGTTAGAGTCTAGTTTGCGTCGGCCGACGCATTCATAGTTTTCATGTTCGATTTGCATGTGCTAAAGCTGGATATTTCCGGAACGGGTTGTACTATAACCACTCCAGACATGCGGTGTTAAATGTCTATTTTGAATGACAGGTAGCAGGTTGTCACACATAATTATACAATGTGAAATAGACATAGCATAGCCAAATGTGAAAAGTTGATAAGAAGTGGAGGACATTCACAGATAAACGCTCACCCCAAAAAAAAAAAAAAAACACGAGCACGAAATATCCACCTCAGTGAAGACGACGCACACATTTTGGGGAGGAATATAATCATGGCCGTAAAAAAAAATACCTCCCTTGGCCCTGCGTGAAGGACTTGTGCATTATTATTATCATCATTAGTCGTAGTAGTATTATGAAGCCATCATCGCCGCACCTTTTGACTTTACTCAACACAGCCCGCCGCCAGAAATTAGTCAGTGACTAACTTGTCATAAAAGACTACTATGACCATTGCGAACGGTCTTTATTCGTCTCAAGGATACAGTGAATCATAGTTCCTCCGGTATCTCCCTCAGCGGTGCGGTGGTAAACTTCAGTAACCTCTAGCACAGTGGGCCGCTCCGCAAGGCACGCAGGGATTGCCCGACGTGCGCAGCCATCACATGATCCAGGCATGCCGTTTATTCATGCTTTCAGTATTGATGTCAATCGGGACGGGAAAGGCAAACACAAGCTAGCCGTTGTGCAATTTCACCACCAGAATAGAAAAAAAGAAGAAGAAGGACTAGGGGAGAAAACAAAGACTTGGATGCATGCAAGCAAGCATAGCACAAAGGGATTTGAAACTCGTGTGCGTTCAGCGGTAGACGGCTTGAGTCAGCAAAGAGTGGCGTGTGTGTGTGTGAGGCAGACGCCAGACGACGCGCTGAAAACAAGTTGAAAAACAAGTCAGCGTCTACAACATGGTCGTAGTTTGACTTCTTAAAACTGCCTATAGCCTCATGCGACCGGGTACGACGAATATCAGTCTTATTTAAAACAGAATTTTTATTTGTCTATCAAATTGCCCCTCGGGGGACCAACTCAAACATACAGACACACTAGTGAGTCAGTAATACCAGTAGGACTAGTGGTGCATGAACCAAACCGAGGCTGTGAGAGAACAAAGAAAGTGTTACAAACTGCATCACAGCAGGAGTTGAAGCTATGTTGCAGAGACCATCTTCACCTCGGCCGCTCGCTCAATGGCTATTGTTGTGTGCCTGCTTGAAAGCGGCGAGCGCGTGCGTGCTTGTGCGTGTGTGTGCGTGTGTGTGTGTGTGGCTAGAGGACAGCTGGAAGGCATTACTGGTGTACATGCGTGTCTATACGCGTACATAGGCTGTGTTACGGGAGGGCCAAAAGGTTAAAACCAAGGGTCCCTGAGTTTTAACCCCTTTTTCCCCCCTCTTGGAGTGTGTGCGTGTGTGTGCGCGCGCGCGCACACGAGAGACGGGGGTCTCACACAAGTCTCATTAGCGATGACGTATTTTAATAAGTGCATTAGAGAGCTTGTTTTGGGGGGGCTTCCACAGCCTCGGTGAACTCTGGCGGGAGTGTGAAAAGGTGACTTGTAACTCGCATAGGCTCCTACAGTACAACGTGTGTCTGTAACGGTTTGGTCGCATCCAACTCGGTTCATTTCAGACCAATAGAGGAACGGTTGACACGGCGGATCCCTCCGTGATGAAGGAAGACGTCTCACGGGAATCGAGGAAATAATAGTACTCTACAGAACTCAAGGCGGCTCCGGTTACACAGGGATGGTCCAAAGCAATTAGTGAGGCGAAAGGCGTAGCCAGAGCGATGCAGGAAGAGACCAGACGGTCGTAGCAGAGGCACCATCACCTCGGTCACTGCTCCCTTTCAAAATTGAAAGTTTTAGCAACCGCATTTCATGGGGCTCGAGACAGCATCTATTATGCATGCGGGCGACACGAGGCCGGGGACAAGAATGTCAGCCCGGCGCGGAAAGACCAGTGAGCAAGCGAGGCATCGGGCCGGGGACAATCGCAGCCATGCCGCGCATTACCCACATTCCACTGCTGCATCTGCTGTAGTTTTTTAACACCGTCTTTGTTAGCACCGGCGGTGGCTAACGTCGACGCTACCTCCCCCGGCGCTTCCCGACATTATCGGGGTGCGGCACCCGCCGTGCGGTTCGTGGAAAAGACGAGGAGGACACATCATGGCCAAAATAAAGCCGACCACGTTAGCAGGATGTGGGTGCGGGGAGTCGTCTGAGAAGGAGGCATTGAGTGGGCACCGTACAGAAGACATGTCATTTTAAGTAATTACACATAGCTCTTATGCCCCCGTAATTATCACGGAGGGTTTAAATGTGGCTGCTGGAAACAGCCAAATGGAAAATTTAACCCATGCCACCACACAAAAGCATCTCTCTGTGTGGTAACACAACTACATAATATTCACCACAAATTGTGGTGCAAATTGTCTGTGTGTCATTTGTGAGAAGTCATCAGATTGTGGACCAGTAGACCAATGCTCTTATTCTTTAGGTCCGAGTGTCAGTTTCAGGCATGTCAATTTCGAAAGCCATCGTCCCAACAACAAGGGACTTTGCTTTGTTTAGTGGGCTACATATTGATAATAACCCCCCCCCCCGCTTCATATAATTCACATAAATGATAAAATATACCCCAAAAAAATGTTGCCGCTCCTACGACACGCGCTAAATAATAAAATCCTTCCCGAGCCCGCATTCCGTCAGCTAATCTTAAAAAACAAACACAAATGGAGGCGAAGGTCGCCCACCCTGCACCCTGTTCAATCTCGTCTGTTGCAAAATGGCTTATCACAAAACAAACGAGCAGCACTTCTTTGCGCACACGCGCGCACGCACGCGCACACACACGTTTATTTATTATCTGTTGCTCGCGCAAAGTTTTCTCGTCCTCCAGCTGACACCAGTGAGTGGCTGTCATTGTGTGCTGACTTGGCATCTGCCACAGGGTCACCCTCTTCCCGACAGCTGAGACTGTTTTCAACTCTCCCACACTGACTCTGGATCTGCACAAGCGCTTGCAAGCCAGCTGGGTAAATAGAGAGTGGAGGGAGAGCGGAGCCGGGGGGGGGCATGGGTGGGTGGGCCACGGTATCATCTTGCACATCTTCAGTTGGTCGGGGGCGTGCGCACAAAATCGCCAGCAGTGAAATAAGCAACAACGGTTATAATAGCGGTTTGAGAAGCCGTACTTACAGAAGAGACTTCCAGTACAGACTATATGCTGCGTATGATGTGCATGCCTACCCACACGTGCATCTATACATACACCCAAATGCTTGCATATTAAATCACCGTGTTTGCAAATATCGGCAGCGCAATTTCAAACGTGCATTTCATCATTTTCTGAAATTCATCTTCGAGACTGACGACTATTTCCCACCCGCCTCTCCATTATCAAAACGTTCCCTAATTAATATCATTAGCACACCATCATGGGGGATTCATCAAGCACTCATCTGTTGGTTTCATGGGGCCTTCTCACCACTGGTTCAGGCAGCGATCCACACTCCCATAAAGCTCAAACCTCCCTTCCATTTCCCTCCAGCCTCCCTCCCATCCAGTCACCCTCCCATCCATCTGAACAGCATTGGAGTACATAGCGGAGAGACCCCCCGTCTGTCTCCTAGTAATGATACATTCCCTGTTCCGGTGGCTCAGGCCAATTAAGACGGGCCCAGAGGGGGGGACAAGGACTCTATTAGAGGAGGTCCCTGCATTTGCTCCACTCTGGATCCCTCCACTCCCACCCCTCTGCTCCATCAGGGGTCTAGGGGGGGTCTCTCTCCCTCTCTCTCTCTCCCTCTCTCTCTCTCCCCCTCTCTCTCTCTCTCCCTCCCTCCCCCTCCCTCCCTGCAAACTGCTGTTTGACTCCACTGAGTCTATGTGAGTAGAGCAGCTCAGGGTCGGTGCTCATGCTAGGCAATATGGAAAAGGATTCATTATGAGATATCATTTCATAACGTCTGCTTGGGAATTCAGTGTGTGTGGAGGTATATTCACTTTGGCGTAATATTAGGTCATTCAAACAGTCAAATAGCCGTTTGACTAAATGCACTTCAAACCTCATGTTGTGCCTCTCTTTTCAGCTACTAATCGAGAAAACCTCAAAACGATATCAGCTACATTAGGAAGACATGCAGTACAACACCAATTCGACATAATAGACCCTAATTGATGGGCTGATTGATTTGATCGCCAGGCGCAAACCACATGCAGTGGTTAAGAGGGTAAACGAGGAGGGGAGTGGGGGTGGGGTGGGGGGGCACCGTCTACCCATCTTCAGTGTTGGCCCCTCACACACACACGTGCAACACGAAGTGCCATCACTTCCTGTTACACACACACATACATGTGTGTGCAACAGGAAGTGCCATCACTTCCTGCCATATCATAGTGTCCATAGCAGCGTAGTGCTATGGACACTATTAGTGCGTAGTGCACGGTGCTGTGGTCCAGGGGAGGGGGAATACCAGAGGAAGTCACAGGGAGTTCCGTGCACGTGGAGGCAGAGCATCTTACGGATGTTGATTTTGTCCCCCCCCCACCCCCCCCCGCCCCGCCCGCTATGGGTGACCTTGTCAGGATGTGGGGGAAGCAGCAGTTCAGATTGCGTAGGCCCGGTGCCGGACATTTAGACTCTGATGCTATTGTCAACATGACATTCAGAGTGTTTGCATGCAAACGCAACACACACACAGGTAGGCTTCTATAGACGTGATTTAAGGCTCTACATTGCATGCTGTGATAATTTCCACGAGCATTGTGCATTTTCTGTGAATATATTAAAATGCATATTTGAGTGGCAGACGTAAAATCATGCATTTAGTGTGAATTAAAAGGGTCGGGCCTTGGAAGTATAACCGCACAACAATATATTACCTGGCGAAGTCATTTGAAGTCATTATTGATTATTGCCTTCAGAGCGGCACAAACACTTTTTCTCGATCCAGGTTTCCGATCAACTCTCCCCGCTGAAGGCTGATAGACGTATATATTGATTGATTATGACACACGTGCCAAATAACTGCAAAGACCCTATCTATAATATTCAGACGAGTAGAAACTAAATAGCTGTTGAGGTGAACAGCAGAAAATGGCTCTTACTGAAGGATGTTCGTTGCTGGTAGAAGTTTATGAATGAAACAATCGTAGGCCTTTATATTCATATAATAGACCTGTCGTCTCAATGTTGGCGCTAAATAAACGCTTCTAATCCAACTAGATAGACTATCAGTACTAGATGCTACAGGCCTACAATAAATAAGGTGCTTCCCCAAATACGATGGCTGCAGGCCATGAGGCACAGGAAGAGCAAATACTATTTTAAAAACAGGTGATCATTACAGTGGGTGACGTGTACCAATGACAGTAGCCCTATACGGATGTAACCCAACAGCCAGGGGGGTTTCTTCATGCCATTATGACCAACTCCAGCCTGGCCATCACACACACACACACACACACACACACACACACACACACACACACACACACACACACACACACACACACACACACACACACACACACACACACACACACACACACACACACACACACACACACACACACACACACACACACACACACAGCTGGCTGTGGGTTTTGCAGCATGCATCAGCTGCCCCGGTGAGTCACGTCGTCCCCGGACCGTCATCTGAAACGCTCCCCCGGCGCATCACCGGATGATCGCCTCCATGCAGTCGGTGAATGCGACCGAATGAACACAAAAAAAAAAACCGACCCGATCTGGACAGCGGATCGCTGCACTACCATGCAGTCCTTTGATATTGCAGGCATTTGCAACACAGTGTCCTTGTTTTGCGTGCGTGTATGCATGTCGGCTATGTATGCATGTATACATGTATGTATGCATGCATGTATGTATGTATGTATGCATGTATGTATTTTGCGATTTCATACAGATAGAAAAGAACAACGCGGTCCGAAGAGAGACTGCGCTATTATTATTACAAAAAATAAATAAAATAAAAATATCAGACCCATCTGCGAGCAGGGATCTGTTGTTATCATACATGGGTGAGTGATGCCCACCCATGATGCCCCCCCCCCCCCCCCCCCCCCCCTCCTATCTACCACCACCACCAGCAGCCATACCATAACCATACTCCAAAAACATGAACCTATAACGACCTGTCATGATGTGCAACGCCATTCATGAAAACAAGGGTGTGTGTGTGTGTGTGTGTGTGTGTGTGTGTGTGTGTGTGTGTGTGTGTGTGTGTGTGTGTGTGTGTGTGTGTGGCATCACCATGATGCCCCATCGGCAGAACCAGGCTCTCACCTTAGTGACCACGTTGCGCACCAGTCCGGTCTGCAGCTCAAACGTCCACTCCTGGCACTGGCACTGCGCGCCGGTACCACCGCCGCCGCCGCCGCCACCAGCGCCGCCGCCGCCGGTGTCGTTGCGGGTCGCGGCGGCGCCGCCGACGCCGTGACTCCCGTTGCCGTACGGGAAGAAGGGGCGCGCGGTGCCGTTGTGCGCGCCGCGAAACAACGCCGAGGGGCTCGCGGCGACGGTCGCGTTACTCACGTTACCGGCGTGACCGCCGGCGGGCACGACGCACGTGTTGTTGGGCTGGGCCAGCAGGAAATTGTCCGAGTACTGACTGAAACCCACGAACAGCGCCGGGATCCACGTCAGCACGATGAGCTGCCGCTGGTACCGTCCGAACCCCCCCAAGAAGGGCAGCACGCAGCCGTCGATGCGCGTCAGCAGACCCGGCGCGGCGGCACCGGCCTCGGGGGACACGAAGCCGTTTTCCGGTGGTTGTTGTTGTTGTTGATGGTGCTGTTGTTGTTGGTGGTCGTCCTCCTCCGTCTCGAGCTGCACCACAGCCATCGCGGTTTCGCCCATCGTGGGATGCGTCTCTGTTAGGCGCAGCAGCCGGGGTTTGGCACTACACTAGTGTGCTCTCTCTCTATCTCTCTCACCCACTCTCTCTCTCTCGCTCTCTCTCTCTCTCACCCCCTCACTCACCCTCCCACCCTCCCCCTTTCCGACTCTCTCCACAATGCGTCAATGCCCCCCGCGCTGATGGGGAAAGTCGTGCGCAGTCACTCACTGGAATTGGGGAAATAAGATGCAGCTCTTAGGGGGAGGGGAGGATCAGGACGCTGATCGGGTCCAGGATAGGGTCCCAGGAGGTGGACTATGGACTACTACTGCTGCTGCTGTCGTCGTCGTCCCTGAAACCTTGCAGCTGCTGCAGCTGCTGCTGCTGTTGCTATGTGGACATGAGGCGGAATTTGCAGAATTGTTCCGCAAAAATATAGATATAATAAATAAATAAATAAATAAATACGTTTTCAAATAATGGCTACATGATCAAATAATGGCTACCTGTGCGCTCTTCCTCCCTCTCTCTCTCCCTCTCTCTCTCTCTCTCCGGTAAGCCATGTTTGTATTGTGTTTGTCAAGAAAGCAGTGAAGAGGAGAGAGGAAGTCCCGTGTCTCTCGGAGCCTCCTATTTCCTGGAGGAGCCTCCTATATCCTCAGGTAACACCTGCCGTCCTATAGGTGAGCGCATGGCCGCCTCGCCTTTAAAGGGGCGCCGTGTGTTGTGACCGCGAGCACCTCGGGGTGGGGGGGTCAACGTGCTCGCAGTTGTGTGCAAAATTTAACGTCCATCGCAGTGTGATGATGCCCCCCACACCCCCTGAAAATACACTTTATAACAACTAGGACAAATGACGCCCGGTGTGTGTGTGTGTGTGTGTAGAGGAGGCGGGACTAGTCTAAGCCCCGCCCCCCCGTGTCGGTGTTTCTCTTGTTGCTGTCCAAATTGAAGCAGACGGAAAACAGGCGGTAATTGCTGCACTTATTCCGTGCAGCTGATGTGACGGTGTGTTGTTGTCTGTTGTGTTCGTGAAAATCAGACAGGAAGGCAGCTGATGGGGATGATTCATTTTAAAACAAATGATTAATAACTAGAGTTAAGAATGTAACAACAACAGTGGTTAAACCCATAGGCCTATAGGCCTATAACCTATTAACTGTAGGAAAACCGTAGGATATTTTCAAAACTTCTATAATAATCATAATAATAATTATGATTATTATAAGTATTATTATTATATTATTGTGATGATGATGATGATATTATTATTATTATTACACAATTAATAATAATCGTAATTATCATAATCCTCATCATAAAAATAACTACTAACTAATTATTATATATAATAATAACAATGCTTAGCTGCTGATCATTACTTTAGGTTAAAAGAAACAACCCTGATGTATTCTCCAATGGTGGAAAGGTGGAAGATTATCCTAGTACACTTTTTGACAGTTATATTTTCATGTATTTGTTATTTTCCCACAAGTAGTTGGTGTTCAAACATGGGTATTGCAATAGTATACTTCAGTTTACTTGTGTCGAATACTTTATAGTCAAACCTGATGAGCTGCATTCCAGCAGCTTTATGGCCCTGACGTATATTTACTTTATAGAGACCGGAAATGTGTTTGAGAGTGCAAGACATTGCACTTGACCTGAGGAAGGTAGCGGTGGCTGGTTAGGGTGGTTAGGGTTAAGGTTGCCACCTTTTTGGCCTCTAAACAAAGTAGGTGATGCACCATGATGAAAAAAATGCTATTCATAAGAGGTGAACATTGTATAAATCAGACTTTTTGATAAACTGTTTATCAAAATGTCTGAGTTTTCTAGTGTTTTTGGTCCATTCTTACAGCCCTTCAAACATGGCAAGATCTGCTTGTTTCCTCATGCAGGTGAAGTGGGAAAGCTGTGTTGGTACATTTGGACATTCCTTGCTATGCAGGATGGACAGTTTTATAATTTACACACAAGTATATAGGAATATGAATCCATGTCATAGTAATAAAAAACAACAATTTGTCAGCTAGTCTTAACTTCCTAGCCAGAGATAAGCACAATGATCTATTCAATTCAACCATTGCATATTTTAATCCAACATGTCATGCAAAAATGACGTAGAATAAATAGGCTGGGTTGCACTTGTCTATCTGTGTCATAAATCCTACCTGATCTCCTAGTAGTATTTTTCGTTTTGTCTATTCCAGGTTTCATCTAGTTTTGCATGTTGCCTGATCATTCGCTTCCCTGTCATTTCAGATCCAACTACACTCCTCAGCCATGACATCACCTAGGTACCTGCTCTGTTTCCCCATGCAGCTAATTACATTAGTCACTCTGCATATATACCAGTTCACGTCACTTTGTTCCCTGACAGATTGTCTTTGGTTATACATAGTGCACCAGCATAGTACCAGTACCCTGTCTACCTTGTTTTTTTTAATTCCCCGCCTGTTATCCTGGACTTCGCTCTTCTACCTGCCCCTCGTTGGATTCGGCTGTCTTCTCTGATTGATTTACTGGTTATGGATTTTCTGCCTGTCATTCATGCCTACTCCCTACTGGGCTTGTTTGCTACCTCTGACGGATATCCTGGTTTTTGACTCCTGCCTGCCTGCCTAAATAAACTTTGTGGACTGTTCTGAGTCTGAGTGCATAACAATCTGTCCTGTTCTGCCCAGTTACAGAAATGTAAACTCATATTGGTGCCTGGGGAAGCTCAAACATGTCTCACAAGACCTCAGCATTCCTTAGGCAGTCATTCAATTGGCTGGTACAGTATGTTCAAGTGGTGGTATCCATCACCATTTTCATATTATAAAATTATCATCATCTCTACTGTATATAATACCTCTTTAAATATAAGTAACTGAGTTCCCCATAGTGTCCCTGTTATATGCTATAACTGCATGTTCCTGTGTGTGGGTGTGTGGGTGCGTCTGACAGTTAGACAGTTAGAAACTTAGACAGTCTCAGACCATCTGATAATGATTTCAGTTTGTGTATCTGATCACACTCACTTACAGCATGTTTAGCTGTTGCCATTATCATATGCTATTGTTTTAAGCATATTTCCTTCTCTCTCGCTCTCTCTGTGTTGTGATTTGGCATTTCTCAACCTTTTTTTTTTCTTCCAATTTCTGTTTCCACTTTCTAACATTCATGTGTTCAGCTCCATATCAAAATTAATTTAACAAGTACAAAATCTAAATGTGTAGGCCTAATGTCTGAACACTTTTGTTATTATATTCTACATATTTACAATTATAAACCCATTTAAAAAAATAATTTTATGCTCAAGCAGAGTAGGCTATCAAGACAAAAGCCTGTCGGTTGGTGTCATGGCAACGAGGCTCCCTTACAGACCCCTTACAGTCTCATGGTGGTCTTGTCAGCCTGGGCTCTGGTCGCCACTCCAGTTGTACAGCAGCTTGTGGAGGAACTGTTCTTACGGTCCCCTTGAGTCCCCTCCTCCATCCCAGCTCTCACACTCTGACAGCTGCCCTCCGCCTGGTTGCTCTGGGCTCTCTTTCCAGAGGCAGCGTCCTCAGTGTCCACACCTTCCAGGCAGGGTGCGAATTATACGGTAACATTTAGAGACAGTATACAAGTGTAATAAGATCATTAAATACAACTCAAGTCAAATGATCTCAACTTTTTTTATATAGCACCTTTCATACTACCATGCAGACAACAATAAATAGGATTTAGCAAGACTAAGTAAAACAATCAAATGTTTAAAAATAAATAAAAGTCAATAAAATAAATAAACACAAGGGATCAAAATAGTGCGAAAGCCAATGATTAACACTTGAAAAACTAAGGACAAGGCACCTTAAGTAACAGCAAAGGTAGTAAAAGCAATCAATCAATATTAATTCTGATTGGGAACAAAATAGGCTACGTCTCAGGGAAAAATGGTATAATACACCATGTGGGCAGCTGCATTTGTAATAAATATACTGACACAGAACGAGACATGTATATTGACAAATATTTCACATATATGTTGAATGGTATGTGAACAGTTAAATCTAAAAGAGGGTTTGGCCTCTCCCCCGGCGGCCCCCCCATAATTTGCACCTTGCTTTCAGCTCCACATCACGGCTGGTGCTTAGGGGCTGCCAGGCTGCTGCTCACCAGAAGTGTGAGAGGGCAGGTCGGCAGGCTGAGGTCACCGGGAGTGTGAGAGGGCATGTCGGCAGGCTGAGGTCACCGGCGGCCATATTGTGGCACCGCTAGAGATTTTGAGAGTTTGCTTGAGATTTTAATATTGCCCCCCCCCCCCCCCCCCCCCCCCCAATAATAGTGTGCTCTGAGGGTCCCCTGTCAGTGCTGGGCCCTTGGAATCTGGCGGCCATAGAGGTCAGTGGTTAGAGCTCGGCTTCCTCCCTTTAGACGTGTGAGCACCAATCATGTTAGCCCAGCTGCGTGCATAGTTGAAACCCCACATGAAGGAAAAGTTGATTGGCCAACATGAAAAAGCGTGATACCGGGTTGTCCATTGTGTGTGCTTTGTTTTTTTGTCCACTTGGTGGCAGTGTAGGCAGACTAGTCACTTCCTGTTGGGCTAGATCCTCCAAATGTATAATTTTAGTAGAGTGTATTGCCCTGATTCATATAAAAGACACCTAATGTCTCTATCTTATTCCCAAGTCATTCTAGGCCCCTATTAATGGTGTGTTTTTTAATCTTCTGATGACCTCAGAACAACCCATTTTAATCACTTCCGGTTGGCTAGAGCCACCAATCTTGTATCTCCTTTAGGCCCTCTTTCATATAAAAGACACCACAGGTCTCTATCTTATTCCCAAGTCATTCTAGGCCCCTATTCATGGTTTATTCTTGTAAGGGATGCAGCTAGGGCCCCTTCTGACTTTTGGACACCAAACTTGAGAACCTTGTCACCACTCAACATGTGTTTACACACCTAAAAGCACACGTTTCTATCTCCACCCCTCCGGAAATGGGGAACTTGAAACCTTCTAGGCCCCTATTCATGGTTTATTCATGTAAGGGGCGTGGCTAGGGCCCCTTTTGACTTTTGGACCCCAAACTTGAGAACCTGGTCCCCACCCCAAATGTGTTTACACATGTAAAAGGCACAAGTTTCTATCTCCATCCCACTGGAAATGGGGAACTTGTCCCAGAAACTGGTCCTAGGAACAACATATCCGAGAGTCAGACTTTGAAACCTCACAGAAAAAAAGTTAGCCCGTATGGGTCAGTTTGTTGTCAGTAAACCTACAAGTCCTATTCGCTCAGAATGTGGTTGCAAAAGGCCAATTTGGAGATAGGAAGGTCTCACCGCCCCAAGACTTGACACCCTTATTACAAGGCCCGACTGGGACCCCCACACAAATATTGGCCCTCTGTGACCCCGGTTGGCAATCCTCCCCCCGTTATTACGTGGCATACTTCCGATCCAACGGCAATGGGAGGCGTTAGGACGCCCCCCCCCGCACGGCCCCCTTTTGGCTGAGAGACTTAAGATTTTCACGGAGCGATCCCAATGGAACCCCCTGGTTGACTGGTCCAGAGGCCGAATTCCTATCTCTTTCCTACAAATGTATATGAATTTATAGCAACAACATTTATCTCCAATGCGTTTCAATGGAGCATTTGATGGTGCTTTGTGAGTCACTTCTGGTCACCAAAATCACCAAATTGATCATTTTATATGTCCTTGAGATATATAGACCCCAGGTCTCTAGGTCACTCCCAAGTGTATTTGACCTCTAATGGTGTTCTTTTGATGACCTCCCAACCCATTTCCATCGCTTCCAGTTGGGCTAGAGCCACCAAATTCATATTCTTATATATCCTTTAGGCTCTTTCATATAAAAGAAACCCCAGGTCTCTAGCTTATTCCCAAGTCATTCCCCCCATTTTTTAAATCTTCTGATGGCCTCTGAAAGACCCATTAGAACAGGGGTCTCCAACGCGTAGCTCGCAAGCTACCAGTAGCTCGCTGCCCCTTAAGTAGCTCGCCAAAGGGCCAGTGAATCATACATAAATTTGAAAACTTAATTGGTCCCTCGGCACATCTACTTAAATTTATGTCCAATCAAAATTCACAGTTGTCCCGCCCTCTTCTAACACAAAATGATTATTAGCAATTAGTCTTTGTGCATTGTAAATAGTTTTGTGAAGTGTGATACAGTGACATGGACATACAGTATATAACAATGATAAGTGAATAAGTAGCAATATCTGTATTTGTAGTAATAACAATAACAATGATAATAATATTAATAATTTTGTGATGTTTTAATACAGAATGTGAATGTGAACAGTAACATATTGTAAATGTTCAGGAAAAGAAAGCTTATTGAGCTTGGTTGTTCAAAATGAGCGATGAGAATAAATGTTACAAAACATGAGTAGTTCTCTGCCATTTTTATTTTGTAAAAGTAGCTCTCAGAGGAAAAAAGGTTGGAGACGCCTGCATTAGAATCACTTCCAGTTTGGCTAGAGCCACTAGATTGATCAATTTATACGTGACATATAAGATGATCAATTTCTGGTAGCTCTAGCCCAACAGGAAGTGACACAGCTACCTCATTACATCTAAATGACATTACACACAATGATATTACACACAATTCAATGTTTTTAGAGAACAAACAATCCTAACTAAGTCACTGAAATAAATTCAGTGCAATGACGATTAAAAATAAAGTTAATAAAGATGTGGTGCCAGCATGTCATTTTGACACATTACGTGCCACCACCATGTAATGCGGTGTTTCGCGGTCATTTGCGGTCATTTGCGGTTATTTGCGGTCATTTCATAGCCTGGCAAGCCAGACCCACATCAGAAATATGTAAGGTCTGGCGCAGCTCCATTGGCAGTGTGGGCGGGATAAACGGTTGTCTTTCAAGTTCCCTCTGCACGCAATAGGATAGCGCTACAACCAATCAGAGCAACGAAGAAGGTGACGTAGTCAGAGCGACGGCTCTGACTACATAATTAATCAAAACTCCGAATACATATTTCTTTTAGAGGAAAGACTTCAGGTGCCGTTCTTTGTTCTTTTCTCAAATAAAATGTTAACTTCAAGTCTTGAAGAGTCGCGGCCAAAGCCGAGTCGAAAGACAGCCGTTCGCCAGCAGCAGCAGCCATTGTTTACCTCTAACACGGAACCGTCGCAACTCTGTCGTCATGGTAGCCCGGCTTTCGACTCCGCCCCTCACGCTGTGATTGGTCTGACATACTTTGTGTTTCCAGCACCAAAAAGCCGACGGAGACGTGCTAGACCTACCTGGCTGCCAAATAAATTTGCTGCCGCTAGGGGGTGTCTAGAGTTCTAGGCTAGTCACACGTATTTCTGTGAGATCAGGTTGATCTCTCCGTTAAAGCAAGGAACACCATTCTAAGAACTGATGCCAACATGTCACGTTTCTTACTGACTTCATTAATTAACTTAATTACAACTAAACTACGACCAAACTTAAATATAACAAATGAACAGAATAGAGACGATTCGATTGTCCTAACCCCCGAAATGGCGGCTATAGTGAGAGAAGAATGGATTGAGAAGAACAATACAGAGAGATGGCTTCATGACACCGACCATTTTAGTATTAAACGTAGGCCTACAATACAACTGAAAACTGAGAAACAAAACAACAGACGAACAGACATTTTCTTTAATTTCTTTTTTTTTTAATGAATAACCCAAATGAACGAAAACACAACACAACAACAAAAAAAACGTACTTAACATATAGCCTAACCGCAATACATTAGAAACGCACAATAAAGCTTGTCTTTTAGAATGCAGCTCGAGGTCTGATTTCTGCAAGCATGGTCTCCTTGGGGCATCCCATAATAGAAAACACTGTGAATCCCTGAGCTACCTTAAGATACCTTGGAAGAGAAAAGAAACAGCCGAGCCATGCCTGAGCATTGCAGACAGCAGCTGAACTTATGGAGATGTAGTCTGAGACGTCTTAAGCCCTATAGCTCCACATCTGGGCCCAATATGAAGTCTTATGAAGCAGGTGTTTTTCTTCTTCTCCATTATGAAAAAAATACAACAAAAAGGTCACATATCTCATGCATCTGTTACATATTTGAGTTCACAAATAGCCTTTTAGCGCTGATCAACAGTGTTTTTGATGACCGTGCTTGGAGCAAATAATAATACCATCTGAGAGAGTAGGAATTAAGAGACCATAATAAAGGACAACATTAATTCATTGTTTCCAATCCACACGTCTATTTGGGCCTATACTTCACCCTACTGGCTGTAGTGTGCACTGCTCATATATCCTGACTAACATACTGGTCAATACAAAAACAAAACAAAAAGAGTTATAAATCTTTATCCAATGACTTTCTGCTTAGATACATATTAAAAAAAAAATCATTGCCTTTTAGGACATTTGAAACGAGGACACTACTAGATAAATTAACATTGCATTCAAAACAAAAGACGGGGGTCACACAACAAACCTATTCATTACCTTTTATGCTGCACTTCTATTTCACATCTATTCATCTTTCATTAATTCATCTCTTTTTTTAAAATCTATTTTAAGCGATTATTGTAACAGCATAACACACAGATGTAAGAGAAACCTTGTTACCCGCATTGGGTGATTTACGGCTGGCGTGGGAACAACTGTTACAATCTGTAGCACACTGCTGCCCCCAGCTGGCTAACTTAGGGACTGCTCGTTTTAGTTGCTGCGTTGGCATTTTAATTGTTTTACTTATATTATTTCTATTTTATTATTTACTACTAGGCCTACTATAGTATGACTTAATTTGCAACTTAATTGGGGGTGGCAATAACCTTTCTCAACCACTTGTTGGTGGTAAGTAGGCCTACTTTACATTTGTTAAAAGGGTACATTGCTTAGAAATAGTATTAATTCATTGATGAAATTAATATAAATATAATTTGATTTGAGATCGGACTGTCTCTTCCTTGTTATAGCAGACAGCTAAGTGCAGAACAATTTCACACCACGACGCGCTCACAGAAACCAGTCATTGTTCTCATCTCCCTGTCTGGGTTGTTATCATTCAAACCTGCTTGTCTCACTGCCTAGCAACTCGTAGCGGAACCGCCCTTGACTTTACTCATCCCGTGTGTGTGTGTGTGTGTTTATGTGTTTTGAGTTTGTGTTGTGTACGTGATGATGTGATCAGGGTAAATGACTAATACTGACAGAGACACTCGATCCAAACCATTCCACTGAGAAAAATAGTCACTACTCCCCACCCCACCCCAACAGTGTGTATACTGTAAATAGAGGATCATACTGGCTTATATTTGGTGCAAGACAGACAGGTATGAAAAAATGACTTCAAAACCTTTCATTTTCATGCAAAGCGCTGTTGGGTGTGCCTGTAGTGCCTGTAATGTACACAGCTGTTTCAAGACATATTTGTAAGCAGTGAGTAACACTCACCCATGTCAGCAAACATCTATCTGCACTTGTTTTGTCTCAGTGACGTCCAGGTTCAGGAACATGTCAGAACTACATCCGCACCCTTTCAGGGGCAGATTGCCAAACACTGTAATAATACCTTACCATAAGCCGAAACCTGCTCAAAGTTCATGTAATATGTAAGAACACTGTATGGTTAACCACTGCAGCACACAAGCACACATTCACAAGTACACACACACACACACACACACACACACACACACACACACACACACACACACACACACACACACACACACACACACACACACACACACACACACACACACACACACATAAAACAAAAGGTGATCGCTCCTTTGCTGTTTCAGCCCCATCCCTTTCTTTAGGTCTCCATCCCTGTCCAATGTTTTGGTTTGTCTTAGTTTTATCTGTCTCTCATTATGCTGTGTTTTATATGGGAATTAAAAAAAAAAAATTGTAACTTATTTACTTATTCATTTTTTTTGTGTGTGTGTGCGTGAAGTACTTTGTAACTGTGTGTTTTAAAAAGTGATATATAAATAAAGCTTTACTTACTTACTAACTTACTTACTTAGACACGCACAGACAGACTCACACACACACGCAAGGTCAGCAAATACTACACCAATAATACATCTAATAACCACAGGAGAAACGGCCGCCCAAAAGTTGCGCAACCTCACGGTAAATTGACATCAATCATTTAATTCCAAAGAAAGAAAGTGAGGAATCGTTTCCAACATTTCCAGGAAGACACCTCCAATCTGTGTGACAGGCAATTCAACAAAACTCATGCTATCATGAGTAAGAAGGACAACCGTTGAAACAGTTGTTCACCCGTGAGACTCATCTTAAACCCTGATGTCATTGACTCCCACTTTTTGTTGCTATCTGTTTGTCTGGGCCCGTATTTTGTCAGACAGAAACTGTGTTCCCACACTATACTACCATGACATCTACATTTGTATTTACATTTACATTTAGGGAATTTAGCAGACGCTAATAGTCCAAAGCGACTTATAATAAGTACATTTGTCCGTAGAAAGTACAACA